>VDFB02020731.1:0-19803 GCA_007258455.2 Sequoia sempervirens
CAAAAGCCCCAAAAAGCAAATGGAAAATCACATAAAATCAATTGAAAAAATTCATGAAATACATGGTGAAATTTGATTAAGCATGAAAATTTTGAAAAATCAATGAAAAAGCATAAAAAATCAGACTTCCAGATCAAAAAATCAATGGAAAATCTAGAAAAATCAATCAAAAAATCACAAAAACCAGTGGAAAATTTGGAAAAGTCAATGAAAAATCAGAAAATATGGTGCAACTAGCATGAAATTCATGGTCAAATGGTGGAAATCACCTAAGTATGGAGAGTTTAGCTCTCGAATGAATGGCAGAGTGGCTTGAAAGTCCGCCCAGCTTCATGAAGACATTGAAAAGAGGCTGAAAGTCCGCCCAGCTGAGAGTGGTAAATGGAAGAACACCTTCAAAGTCCGCCTAGACTTAGGAAATCATGTGGAAAGTCCTCTATGAAGTCCGTCCCAGCTCTTGGTAGCATTTGGAAAGAGCACTAGAAAGTCCGACCTCACAAGAGAAGACATTTGGAAAAGCCTTGAGAAAGTCCGCCCACCTTAAAGAGCTTGGCAAGTAGTTAAAGAAGTCTGCCAACCTTAGAACAAATGGAAAATGCTTTATAAAGTCTGCCCAACTGGAGAGTTGAATGGAAAATCATGTGGAAAGTCCTCTTAAAAGTCCACCATCTATTGGAAAGTCAAATGGAAAGTCCATAAAGAAGTCCGCCCATACTAAGGAAGTGATGAGTGGAAAGAAAGTTTGTGTAATGTCCCCTACTTGATAGCTCTTCAGAAGATCACGTAGCCTTTTAATTCCCGAGGCTAATGTTGATATTGAGGGAATCATTTAATTAATTACTAGTATTTGCTTAAGGTTCAAATTAATCTCAAGGGGTGGTATGGGTAATTTATTAAGTGACTTGGTGGAAATGCCTTTTAAGTGACTTGTGAAATATTTTAAATATCATCTTATAAGAGTCACTTATCTTTGATAGTGAAAAATCAAAAGTGACTTATGAAAGGTCGAAATATTGTTTTACAAAAAAAAAAGAGAAAGTCACTTTATGTTGGTATGGGGAATACAAAAGGAAAGGCAAAAAAAACAGAATCGACATTCTACATTCTGACATTCTACATTCTGATTATTAATGGCTGGTTTCAAGCCATACCAGTTTCGTCAGTGAAATCATCTGACCTAGCTGAGGGGATTCAATTCAGATTTTCGTGTTTATTTTAGTCTGAGCTTGCTTCATCAAAGGGGTCGAATCTAAGCTCCTTCCATACATCCTTGAGGGCGTCCATTATGGAGTAACCCTAGGCGTTTCTTCTTCATACATTAAACTCTTGACTTGGGACGTGTTTGAGCAAAAACGGGGCACTCAGTGTATGACGCGATTTTCTGAGTATGGCGATTTAGATGTCCACGTTTTGCTGGTGCGTGCTTGACATTGGAAGATTGTAGAAGGTGTTTATTAAGGCCTTTAGCTAGGCGTCCTGTTGGGAGCTGATTCGCATCATTTTGGGAAGGTTTTTGCAACTATCTTATGTTGGACGGGCTATCTCTCTTGGCACATACGACTCACAGCATGCTGAAGATGATCTCCAAAATATTTCTGATCTCCAGGCATCTGTTTCAGGTCTGTGATTTATTATTCTAGACTTTTTTTAGCGGCTATTGCATTTCCCATACAGCTGTAAGTCCATTCTGGGCAATGTAGACTCAAGAAATATTTCACCAAAACCCTAGCCGTCCTTAGCTTGTTGCAGTCAGGGCTGCAATCCATTACTGAAAGTGAATGTTTATCATCAGACTGTAATCTTCCCATATATTTGAAAATACAATGGGTGGGGGTTCTAGCTTGAAGTCACCAATGAAATATGGGGAAAACATAGCATCTGTCTGAGCTTGCAATTCTATAACAGCAGTAAATGTTTGTTCTCTGATGGCTGGGAAAATATTGTAACTTGTTTCTGTTTGCTGAGTCTGAATTGAATGATTAAAATTGTAAAAGTTCAACTGGGAATACCTGGTAACATTTTGGATAACGATTATCTGAGATTAGTTTCCTTGGTTATAGTCCATAGCACTGAATGCACCTTGTCATGGGAGTTCTGAGTCAATTTACTGAGTATGGAAGAATCTGATCTAAATTTATGAAAGTCTGTTAAGTCTGCAATCTTCTCTAGGAACTGCTGTACTTGTTTCTTGTTTAAAACTATCTTGTAATAGGTTCTATTATACTCAGTACAATGATGTTAAGTATCTGCATAACATTAACCACTGTGTGATGAAACGAGTTCCCTTCAAACCAAGCAAACAATCAGCAAATTATAACAGCATTAAATCAGCTCGCACATCAAGTGTTGGACAGAATTCCAAAGGGGCCAATACAGAAAATTTAGAGCAAAATTTGCACAGCACATTTCAGTTTGCAAGTCCGCTGGAAAGAAAGCCACTAAGTCCACCCAGCCTACTATCATTTGGAAAAATGTTTACAAAGTCTACCATAGGAATAGAAAGCATCAAGTAAAGTCCACCCAGCCTAACATATGGCATGAAGACAAGGAAGTCCGCCTAGAGAGAGGTAGATAAATGAAGATAAGGAAGTTTGCCATTCCTAGAAGGCTATGGAAAAATGAATAACAAGAAGGCAATCACCTTAGAAGTCCGCCATTCCTATGAAGGCTATAAAAATAAATGGAAGAAGCCTTGAAAGTGCGCCATGACACTTGAATGGAAAATAAATCGAACAAGTCTAAGAAAGTTCGCCATGAGAGGAGAGAGAGTATGGCAACCCAATGAGAAGTCCAATTTTAGGAGATAGAAATGGAGAATTGAACATAAAATATGCCCATGCCAAGATGAAAATGGCAAAGAAAGTATGAAATTCGCCTTGCAGTGAAGAATTCGACACAAAATTCACCTTGACATCAAGAGAGAGAGAATTAAAAATTTGACATGAAGTTAGACTTCAGGAGAGAAAATAAAAAATCTTCATCCAACATTGAAATTGATGAATAAATTTTTAAATATTTTTTAAATTTGGAGAAAATTAAAAGTTCGCAAAATAAAATTGAAAATTCATGAAAATCTTTTCTTATTTTCCAAAGTTTATCTTGAAGAGTTCGAACTCAAAAAAAGAGACATAAATTTGGAAACTTACTCAAGAAAAGAGACATAAATTTGGAAACTTACTTTGCTGAAGAGGAGAACTCAAGAGAAGAAAAATGAAATTGTTAAAACAAATCAATCGCTCAACCTTAAAAGGCAATTCAACAAGTCATTTTCACCATATCTTTGAGCAAGTTTAATTTTTCTTGAGAAGCAATTTAGAAGAGAAGTCATTTTCAGGAGAGAATTTGGAATTGAAGAGAGAAATTTCTGAATGGTTGGCTTGATTTTCGGAAGTAAAGTCAAAATTCTTCACAGCTGAATTGCCACCAAAAGAGTAACATTTTCAAAAATTCAAAATGGAGATTAATGGAATTCATTATTACTTCTGATTTTATGCACTCTTGCAAAATTTATTTAGTCCTTTTATTTTTCAGCTTACTTTTTGTGAAATATGATTTTGACAAGCTGAAAATTAATATTTTTAGGAGAGAGGAAATCCCAATTAAATTATTTAAATTAATATGTTTTCTTTCCTATAGGTGGATGACTACACAAGGCGAATCTTCAAAGAAGAAACAAATGAAGTTTGCGAGTAAAGGACCGCAGCTGAAAACTAAAGTCAATTCAAAATGGAAGAATATCAAAGATACTGACATGGGACATGTAGATTTTGAAGAATTCAGAAAAGGAATGATGGGACTAAATGGACTCATGCCCACAGCCATAGCTTGCCGAATGGTATGAAATGGAATTGTCTAGGCAGCTGGATTTCCTTCGGCTGTTGAGTGCCCTGAATTAATGGTGGAATGCGCAAGACATTATAATCCAGAGGAAAGGAAAATTGTTGCTCCCGACGGGAGAGTCTTAGCACATCTTGGAGAGCGTGCCATTCAGGAAGCCTTTGGCATTCCTAGCCACTACAATTCTTCATATAAAACCAAGGAAGACACAAGGAGAATTTTTGAAGAAATAAGTGAGCAATGCACAACTAATTTTAACAAGTCATGGTTGCTGAAACCAAGGCCAATTAAGAAGATGCCAAAGACTTTGCGGCGAACAGATTTTAAGGAGGATTATGGTGATATAATTTTGCTACTGAATAGAATAATGGGCAGCCCCCAAGGTGCATTATTTCAAACGTGGATGTATTTCTTCATAGATGAAATTGTTTCTGGAGTTAGAATGTTCAATTGGGCAAGAATGATTAGCAATAACATCCATGAATAACTAGTCAATTTGGAGCACACCAAGTCCTTCCATATGAGCTCATATGTGGTTTACATGCTGGCAAGAGCTTATAGATATGCTGGATTGATATGCCGAGGTACGATAGGTAATAGAGAAAATGAACTTAAAGTATATATCTGCTACCCTCAACTGCAGCTGTCAGAAAAGGCACATTTTAGAAGAGCTCACGATGCATTTCTCATGTATATAACAAGAATACTGCAAGGAGGAGCACATCAAAGATTATCTCATGAATCCAAAAGCCTCATCAGTAGATATGGATCCTGGTATATCCAGTTTCCTAGATTCACTTACATCTGGATCCAAGGTTTTACGGGACGTCCTTTCAGACGACAATATGGAAGAATCGTGCCCATCAACACAAGCAGCAGAAAGTGCCAGACTGAAAATAGAAAAGTATCCCTTCAATTCATATCGGTCTCAGGATAATTTCAATCCTCATCACCATATAGGATCCGTAGAAGGAAGTATAAGCACAAAGTCGAGCTAGAAGATTATTGGGCAAACACTGCTGATGAGTTTGAAGTCAGAAAGAGAATGTGGTCTCGACTACCAGTTAGCTTGATAAAGACAACCGAGCTCTTCAGGATACCAGATCAAATTGAAGATGATGGTGAGTTCACTCAGCCAGGATTTGATGAAAGTAGACCCTTGCTTCCTATAAGATGGTTTGAGCCAGAGCTTGCAGATTTGGACACCTTCATGAGGCCTGTTGTCCAGTACTCTCAGTGGTGGGTAGATCAACAAGTTCAAGATTTAAGGCGGAACAATGTAGGGCTGACATATGATTTGATAGGCAAGGCAGAGGCTTATTCCTTGAATGTTGGAGCGTGCCAAGGAAGTGAGCTAGTTGAAAACGTTAGTTCAAGGAAAAGGAAGTCCAAGGACAAGGCTGTGGTTGAAGAGCCTATTCAGAAGAAGTAGAAGGCTAAGCCACCCCACTCAGCTGCATCGACAAATATTAATGACATAATGGATATTGATGAATCTTTGGCAGATATAAGAATTCCTTCTCCCCTTCCCATCCAACAAGAAGAAGATCAACCGCCATCTCCTACGGACACTGAGATTCTCCAATCTGATGATGAAGTTAACGTTGTGGATGACGAATTACAAGAGGGAATGATTTCTGCCCTCAAGGGAATTCAGAGTGCTCCTTGTGTACAGGAAATTTAGGAAGAAGAAGAAGTTGTAGAGCAGCCTACCATCCCGGATTGGCTGAGGGAAAGTTTAAAGACAGTTGAACAAGTAGACATGTCAGAAGAAGATGACATGGCCGATTTCTTGGCCAGACTGGATGCAACCCCTGTGAAGAAACCATCCAAGATACTTTCCACCTTTCAAAAAGATGAAGTAGGCCAATGTACAGTACAAATTGCTGTGCCAACAGTTGACAAGACAAGAGAGGAAATTACTTCTCAAGATTATGCAATTACCACTGTCAATTTGGGCCCAACAACAAAGAGGCAAGAGGTGGAGGATCTAGATAATTCAGTTGCTACAATCAAGGTAAGGCTGGAAAAAGAAGTAGCAAAAAGAAAGGATTGCGAGAAGGAAGTGGAACGTCTGAAGAAATACATTAAGCACCTGACTAAACCTCTTGGTTAGGCCAACTCAGCAGAACCTCCACTAATGAATACTTCGCAGGAGACTTTTGAGGAAGAAATCACTTCAGCCAGAGAGAGCAAAGAATGGATAAATGACAGAAGTGATGAAGCAGCAGTGTTTGCAGAAAGATTAATGTGGTATATGATTAATCATCTTTCCTACTTTCAAGAATTTCGAGTTTGGCAGAAACATGGGAGAATGCCAAGGATATTCAAGACATAATCATTTCATGCCTCAGGGTATTGAAAGGAGTTACTAAACAGGAATTGATTGAAGGGAAAGTTATTGCAGCAGGTGCAGCATATGACTTTAATGGCTGGTACCTAGCACTAATCACAAGGAATGATGTCTTGGAGAAAGTGAAGGCAGATTCTATTCGAATTGAAGAGCAAGCAAAGGAAATTCAAAACAAGGTCCTACAGATAGCTGTTGATGCATTAGAGAGGGATGTTGTCAGAGAGAATCATCTGCAGCAGGAAAATTTGAAGAATAAAATCCAAGAGAAGTTCCTTGTCACCATTGGACCTGTCCTCAAACAAAATTTGACTAAGGCAGCCAATTTCTTGTCTGTATGGCATGCCTTTTAGAAGCAGGAATCAGAATGGGAAATCGCCTTTGCGGAGTGTGCAAACGATCTGGAACTGTTAGAATACAAGGTTAGCGTGCTGCCACTTGTCACAATCGAGGAGGTTAGCACCATAGTCTCCAGATTCATTCGATACAATGCTTCCCAACAGGATAAGGATGCACACTCAAAGGACTAGCTCTTCACGGCACTTCACTGGCAGTTCACTAATTGTATTCTGGAAAACCCTAATTAGGGTTTTATCTTTTAATCTCTGTCGTTGATTCTGATGTAATCTTGGCCATTCATTGTATCTCAAAAACTCTATATAAACCCCCCTCCCATTCTCTCATTTTCATTAGAATCATTAGAAATCATTAGATCATTAGATATTAGAAGAGATTAGAGAGCTAGAATAAGAGAGATTAGAGATTCGAATAATTGGAAGAGAGTTCTATGGAATTGTTGCTAATGGCTACTTATGATAATAAAGCTCAAGTTGCATGATTTTCTTTGAATTCCTTTGTTATCAAGTGGTTGCATGGTTGCATATTCTCTTTCCACATAGATTCAATAGAAGTAGTTGAATGAATGATAGATTGATCATAAAGATTTGGTGAAACTATTTGTTCATGCTTTCTTTGGATGAATGATTTTCATTTAATGCGAAAAGCTAATCTGAACTCATGATGTGGATGCCTTAATGTGTATTTGGAATGATATTGTTCAATTGATGGTATTGTTCAAAATATAATCTTAAGCACAAACCCTTTGAAGATTGCACTTGCTTTGCGTAGTTGATGTGTTACCTTTTTTTTGCGTGGCGAAACAAAGTCTTGTTATTAGTTTCACTTAGTCTTTATTGTCTCTTGATTTCGTAGAAGTAGTGTAGAGCTCCTTTAACCCTATCTTTTTCCTTTTTTTTTATGATCATCAAAGCAAAAAATCTAAAAAAAAAAATAGAGCATTGACCTTAGAGTAGTTTTTCAAGCGTAAGTCCCCTTGTGATAACCAACAATTCACTATGTCCATTTAGCTAATTCCATTGTCAAGATTTGACCACCCTAAACATTGGAATTGTCGTATGATCTTCTCTGCAATCTTAGCGTATAAGGCAGTTTTTCAAGAGAGAATAGAGCGTCTTTGGACACCTTATTCTAAAAACGTGCTGTGTGGGTCACAAAACACGCATCAACAGTAGTGAAATACCAATTGTAGGCTCTCAACTTGTCCAATGTGTCCATACAACTTAAGGTAGGTGGATACTCATCTTGATGGACTGTGATGATTTGTGTTAGAATGTATTCAAGCTCCTTGCTCATGTCTTCAAGTTGTCTCTGAATGTGTAGCTCAAGAACATAGTGCTACAAGATTCATGGATCTTATAGTACTTTTTCCACATGGTCTATCATCAAGAGAAGTTCTACACATGAATGTTGTTCACATTTTGCCCAATAATCCTCTTGTGATCTCCAAGAGAGAAACACAAAAGAAACTTGATGTTCCCCATACAACTATGAAGGCCAACAAAATGTGTTTTTGGATGCTCATGTAGAGAAGCATCATCAATTGGTGCAAAAATGTTGGGCAAATTGGATAATAAACCTGCAACCATATTCTCAAGACCAAGCATATCAAGTATAGTAATGGTAAATTTGTACAAAATTGGATAATAAACCTACAACCATATTCTCAAGACCAAGCATATCAAGTATAGTAATGGTAAATTTGTACCAAATTGGATAATAAACCTGCAACCATATTCTCAAGACCAAGCATATCAAGTATAGTAATGGTAAATTTGTACAAAATTGGATAATAAACCTACAACCATATTCTCAAGACCAAGCATATCAAGTATAGTAATGGTAAATTTGTACAAAATTGGATAATAAACCTGCAACCATATTCTCAAGACCAAGCATATCAAGTATAGTAATGTTAAATTTGTACAACTTCATCCATTTAATAACTCCACCATTAATGAGTAGATTATTCATTTTTGTAAAATGAAGGGTAGAGTTATTAATATTTGAATAAAATGGATGAATTACAATGAATGCTTGTGTGAACACAATATAAATTCAAGTCCAATTAACACAAGAATTCAAACCGTGATTTGGTCCAAGTATCACATAGGTGGTTTCATTAGAAGCACCAATGAAACAATCAATGAGGTTTTATTAGAAATCAACCAAGAATTTTCAAAATTCAAGGGATTCCCCCCCAACTTAACTTCATATTGCAAAGGCATGAGAGCATTAAGATAATCCAAAGAATGAATAAAGATAGTGACATATTTAAGAATACCTTGAGCCTTGTTAAAGATTTCAAAAAAAAAAAAATGTACTCCATTTGGCAAGAATGAATAAAGACAGTGACATATTTAAGGGAGCTTTCAACAAGTTCATGGCATTGATGAGACTTTTGCTCTAGTAGCAAAAATGGACTCCATTCGGATGGCTCTTGCCATTGTAGCAAGAAGAAGGTGGGAGGTTCACCACATGGATGTGAAGAACGCATTTCTTCACGGTGATCTCAAGGAAGAAATCTACATGGAGCAACCGCAAGGGTATGTACAAAATTCATCTTTATTATGTAGATTCAAGAAGTCACTCTATGGCCTCAAGCAAGCACCTAGAGCTTGGTATGCTAAAATGGACTCTTATCTACTATCTCAGAATTTCATGTGATGCAAATCTGATCCAAATGTTTATATGATGAGAACAACTGACTCTCTGTTGATCATATTGCTCTATGTAGATGATCTACTAATAATAGGTAGTTCAGCCACAACCATTGCTGCAATTAAATCTGCTTTGCATGATAGATTTTCCATGACAGACATGGGTCTCCTACACTTTTACCTTGGACTTGAAATCAGCCAGAATGAATCAAGAATCAATGTTGCTCAATCCAAGTATGCGAGAGATCTTCTAGTTCGGTTTTGCTTGATTGACTGCAAGCCAACAACCACACCTTTCTTATCAAGGGTAAAGCTTGAGATAGATTTTCCCCCCCAACTTAATTTCACATTGCAAAATCATGAGGGTATTAGGATAATCCAAAGAATTAATAAAAGACATTTAATATCTTTGATCTTTAATGAATGATCGTCTATTTGTAGCAGGTCATTAATGCATTCAAACTCATCTAGTTGTGCTTAATCAATTAATTATTAGTGGACCTAAATCAATAAGTGTGTGAGGAATATGCATTTTTACCATAGGCCTCCAAAGATCTAGATGTTTGAGTATAAAAATATTTATAAATGATATATCTTGTAGGATGTCATTATGTATCTCACACAACTCTTGAATCATTAAGGCATATAGTTGACCATTTCATATTGCACGATTAATTTCAACACACATTTATAATTTTAATGATCAAATTAGAATCAGATTGAATTGTTTCCTTATGTGCGAATTATTTTTAAAAGTTGTGATTCATTAAGTAGATATGAAGAACTAAGTTGATTATCTTTTAGTTGATCATATTGTTCTTCTCATTCAATTAAACCAAAATCACATCCTTTAGTTGTATTAATAGATTGCAATTGTGATTCACCAATTTGAAGCACATTAATAGAATGTAAAGGGATCATTGAAATCTCATTATTATATGTAGTTTGAACCACCTTATTATGTAATGTTTTACTAGGCATTGTAGTTGCCCTTGGTGGATATGTTGAAGTGGATGGTGGGTGATATGAATGGGATATGAAAATGGTAAAATTAGTTGTGGATATAGAGTTGGTGGGATTAAGTAGGATGGGTATAATGGAGATGGTAATGATGGGTGTTGTGGTTGTTGTGAGCATTTATTATGACATTTTTGATAAGATGGAGATTGTTCCCATTCGCCAAAAATGTTAGGTGGAGAAGCATTTTGTGAAGAAACATATTGTCTTTCTAATCCAAAAGAACTATAAGACATTTCAAAATCATTACGCATGCCTCAACCTTCCCAATTTGATGTCTGAAGTTTTCCTTGAGTTACAAAGAAGACTTGTTCACTTCCACCTTTATCATGTCGAGACTCACTTATAGCATCTATCTCCTTCTTCATGTCCTCTTGAATAGCTTGGCATGTGCACTTATCTTCTTCCTTACAACAAATCGAACAACAAATGGTCAAATCTTCATCTATGGATTCATTTTCAAAAATCCATTGTCCCTCTAAAAATTCATCAATTATTTGTTGCTTAGTTATAGGAATAAGATTTGTAGATGCTTGTGACAATGGTAAGGGAAGATCGTGATAATCTAAGTTGCATTCTTTAGGTAGAGGGAATATAAAAACATCACCTTGTGTCAGTGCGATTATCCCACCAATTTCTTCTTTGGTTTTTAAATTTAAAATTGATGTGTTTGAACTACCTTAAAAATGCAACATTTTTATGGTTTTCTTTTTGTCTTGTTTTTTCAAAATTACTTCTTTACCTATTAATTGACTCATAGCAATTGGTGTGAATATAAATTATTTTATCTTCTAAGATCTACCTACAAACTCAAACCATGCATCTATATGATTTAAAACAACACAAATTAGGACTAATCACCTAGGCAAGGCTAGCAATTCCGTGAGCTTTCATCCTAACGCATTGGTCCTAACTCATCTCACCAGGCTAACATGCCATTAAGGCCTTTCCTCAACATCGACGCCAAAATGATAGGCCAAAACTAGGGGTAAAGAATGAGAAAGATTTAATATTTAATAACTAGATTCAGTTTGGTCTAAATGTCAATCCAGGGGTGTAAACTTGCGAAAGATGTCATGGCTATATGCACAAGGGCTGTAGGTAGTGAGGTGAGTGTAGATAAAATGCAACTACAAAATAAACACTTATTTAAATTAATACAAAATTTTTTGCACTATTCTGAAAACTGTGACAAGAACTGTTATAGGAGCAGCAGTGTTCTGCGACAAGAACTGTTATAAGAGCAGCAGTGTTCTGTGACAGGAACTGTTACAGAAGCAGCAGTGTTCTGCGATAGGAATTGTTACAAAAAACAGTGTTTTGGAACAAGAACCGTTACGAGAAACAGTGTTCTGCAATAGGAACTGTTACAGGAACAACAGTGTTTTGTGACAATAACTGCAGTCTGTAATAGTGTGACAGGAACTGTCCAACAACTACTCTGTTTTTTGTGTAATATTTCAAACCACCAAAATGCTATCAAACAAAACTTTGAATCAGAGAAATGACTACAAAGATGCTTTTGAAGTTCTCAAATAAAAACTAAAATGAAGATTTTATTTACCACTCATAATTAGATTACTTTATTTAGCAAATCACACATATAAAATAAAATAATAATTATAGAAAATACTGAAATAAAAATACACAAAAATATCACCAGGTTCCCCGAGGAGTGGGCCCTTCCTCCTAGTTGGCAAGGTGATTAAAACTTTGCTACAATACTCAAATCATAACCAGCATATACTCATTTAAAATGAAATATATTACAGCTTATGTTTTTGCATTATGCTCACTGATATTACATTGCTGTTGCCTTTATTTCATAACCCACGCTACCATATTTCTGCCTTCCTATTCTCCTATGTTGTACTCCTTTACAAAATGCTAATTCACCCTCCTTTATAGCTATTGCATTGCCTTATCAAGCGCGAAACAAACTTACAAGCTGTTTACTATTCTCACACCCTTCCTCTTATTTCCACGTTTAATTTTGTTGCATTAGTTTTCCAATATTATGCATATGCTTTTCCACACCACCTATTACATTTCTTGCAGCCCTATTTTATAGCATTTGCTCCTATTCTCTTGCCCCCTCTTATGTCATTATTTATGGCTTGTGGGTTGGAATAAAACCAGCCATAAAAATAGGAGTTTGTTGTGCCATAAAAATAGCTATTTGTTTTGCCTCCGTTCATCATAATTTTATTAGTTACAACAGCAAATAATACATGCTATTTCATGCCATATGAGTATAAAAATATATTATTTGCTGTTAGCACAATAAATAATTATTTAAAATTAAATTAATAGTTAAGTTATTTGCTGTTGTGCAGGTGACAAGAAGTTTGTGTGTAGGTGACAGGAAGTTTGTGTGCAGGTGACAGGAAGTCTGTCATGAAGCCTATTATCTCCACCTTTATTAATATGCTGCTAGAATTATTTTCTCAACATAAAGACATAAAATATGAGTAAATACAATCTAATATTTATTATTCACATATTTTATCCAAAAAACTAAATTAAATATTACTTATATGTATTTAACCATATGCAGCAAAAGGTGGTAAAATGGTATGGAAATGGAATATGAAGATGGGTATAAAGGCATATGAAAAAGGCTAAAAGATGGCATAAAATGGAACATGAATGGCTCTCATCAGCAAGTTTACTTCAAAGTAGTTTAAGGACTATTGTGAGAAGAAATGCATCCAAAGATAGTTGACAACTCCATACACCATTTACTAGAATGGGGTGGTTGAGAGGAGAAATATATATAACTATAATGGAGATGGCTTGATGCATAATGCATAGTAGAGGTTTCTTGTATAGATATTGATGTGAAGTAGTGAACACAATTGAAACAATGTTAGCTGGGAAAATTGCTTAAAATTGCTTGTATTAACAAAGAGAACAAATTACAATATATAGAGTAAGTAAATAACTGTAGACATTAAAATGTCTAACTACCTCAACTACTAACTACTGTAGATATAATTGACCATTAAACAAAAGAAGAATATAATATTCTAACAACAACAATATATCTCCTAAACAAGAAATTGTGCAAAGCCTTGTAGGATGTCACACTTGAAGAATCTTGGCTCAAACTCAAACCAAAGGCAACACATTCTTTTTGTGTTTTTGGTTTACCTACATATGCTTTGGTTCTTAATAAAAAAATGAGTAAATTAGATTCTAATTGTTTTGGATATTGCTTTGTTAGGTATAGTGAACAATCTAAGGAATATCGACTCATTGATATTCTCACTAGCAAATTCATAGTTAGTCAAGATGTTGATGTAATATAACCAAAATCCTTTTTTGATTGTAACCCTAACCAATTGGTTGTTATCGATCAGTTTGGAACTAGTGTTGTGGTTCCTTTGAAACATGAGGGCTCTAAGTCTTCTTGTGCTCGAAACCAACGAAGATGCAAAGGGATTAGAGCATGTGTTAATGAATGATAGCTTCGGTCGATATGAATGACGATTGCTGTAAGCATCATTGTCATTCATACTTGATCAAAGTTTATCATTTATATTGAAATATTTCTGGAAAAACATTTAATCGAATTTATGAGCATACATATAAAATTCGAATTATATATATGATGTTATATTCTGCATTTCATTAATCGGAATTTACTTACTCATCCGCCACCTTGTAGAAGGGTATATATGAGTTATACTAAACAATGATAAACGACTTTATCATAAGCCGCGCCCTAAGGGACATGTCCCATGAGTAGACGTGTCTCCACTTGTGGAGACACGGCCCTCTCATGAGACGCAATTTTAAAAGGGTGGTCTCCTCTTATTTATGGCAGATCCTTCCTTTTCATATGCAAACATAGGGAATTATACTCAAACCAAGGGAAGTATACTATTGATATTCTCAAAAGATTTGAATGTTGGACTCCAGAGACCGATGTCTACACCTATGGAAACCAACCTTCACAAATTAAAAGAAGCAGCAGTAGAATCCAAGTGTTCAGATCCAACCCTTTACAGACAAATGATTGGATCCTTGATGTATTTGGTTAACACCAGACCTGATATTTGCTATGCAGTGAATGTTCTCAGCCAGTTCATGTGTGAGCCAAAGGAAATTCACTTAATGGTTGTGAAACATATTTTGAGATATCTTCAAGGCACTATTGGATATGGTCTTCTTTACAAGAATGATCAACTAGATCTACATGGGTACTCTTATTCAAATTGGGCTGGAAGTGTAACCGATCAAAAAAGCACATCGGGCGACTGCGATAAGTACCCAATCTCTACTTCAAAGTAAATCAAAGGTGATATGCTAATAATTATTTTATATGTTGATGACCTCACATAATGTGAGAGAAGATCACCTCATCGCTTCAAGGGAAGCAGATCTAATTCTGAATTTGACATAAAAGACTTGGGCATTCTCTAAGCACTACTTCCTAGGTTTAAAAGTACGGCGTAAATCAGAGGGCATTATACTAAACCAAGGGAAGTATACTATTGATATTCTGAAAAGATTTGGAATGTTGGACTATAGACTGATGTCTACACCTATGGAAACCAACCTTCACAAATTGAAAGAAGCAACAGCAAAATCCAAGTGTGCAGATCCAACCCTTTACAGACAGATGATTGGATCCTTGATGTATCTGGTTAACACCAGACCTGATATTTGCTATGCAGTGAATGTTCTCAGCCAGTTCATGTGTGAGCCAAAGGAAATTCACTTAATGGTTGTGAAACATATTTTGAGATATCTTCAAGGCACTATTGGATATGGTCTTCTTTACAAGAATGATCAACTAGATTTACATGGGTACTTTGATTCAGATTGGGCTAGAAGTGTAACCGATCGAAAAAGCACATCAGGATGTTGCTTCAGTTTAGGATCGGCTATGATCTCCTGGATTTGCAGAAAACAATCTTTAGTTGCACAGAGCTCAATAGAAGCCGAATACATTGCAGCCTCAATGGGAGCAAGAGAAGCAGTTTGGCTTCGTAAATTGCTTGTGGGACTCTTTGTTGAGCCCTTGAATCCTACAATTATTCTTTGTGATAATCAGAGTTGTATCAAACTCTCTGTAAATCCTGTCTTTCATGATAGATCTAAGCATATTGAGATCCCCTATCATTATGTAAGAGATATGGTGGAAAGGAAAGTGATTCAGTTGGAGTATATTAGTACAAATGATCAAACTACAGACATTCTCACCAAGCCTCTCTCTCGAATCAAGGTAGAGCACTTTAGGAAGAAACTTAGTATGGTTGAAATGTAATTTGTTATTTATGTTTGAAATACAAATTGTTTATAAATTGTACTAATATATAAAGATGTTTAATGTGTAAACTCTTTTGTCATGTGTGACTCCATGACCTTATGGGCCTACTCCCCCTGTGTACATTATTGAAAGGTGACGATCTTTCTAATAATGAGCACTTGTATTTGACATTGTAAAGTGACGACTCTACAATGATAAACTATCATGATAGATATCATGTGACTTGATATCTGTGGACATGTCATGATAGTATCTCTTGGACACTTTGATTGATATCATGGGACTCGATATCATTTGTAGATCATTGTGATCCTTAAGAGATAATCATGGTGGATATTTATATCCGTGGATATGCCATGAATTATGGTAGACATCATGTGACTTGATGTCAGTGCACATACCATAATAAAGATATGTTATGAAGAATGTCATGTGACTTGACAATATTGAGAAATCATACCATGTCTTAGATATCACATGTTAAGGTGATATCTCTACTTATTTGATTTGAAATATCTTCCCTAGCTAAGAGGGAGTGTTAATGAATGATAGCTTTGGTCAGATATGAATGACGATTGCTGTAAGCATCATCGTCATTCATACTTGATCAAAGTTTATCATTTATATTGAAATATTTCTGGAAAAAACATTTAATCGAATTTATGAGCATACATATAAAATTCGAATTATATATATGATGTTATATTCTGCATTTCATTAATCGGAATTTACTTACTCATCCGCCACCTTGTAGAAGTGTATATATGAGTTATACTAAACAATGATAAATGACTTTATCATAAGCCGCGCCCTAAGGGACATGTCCCATGAGTGGACATGTCTCCACTTGTGGAGACACGTCCCCTCATGAGACGTGCCTCTTAGGGGCGGGTCTCCTCTCTTATTTATGGCGGATCCTTCTTTGATATGCAAACATAGAAATCGAATAATGTTCTGCAATCAGTACATTCAAAATAAGAAATTCAAATCTGGAAATTGAAAATCTGAACATAGAAGTTTGAGTAGTATTCTTACACTTAGAATTTTCATAAGTCCCTTAGTCTCCCAATTTGATTGAAGATTTGTTTACATTTACATGGTATCAGAGCCAAGTTGTGTGAATCCAAAACAAATCTAAAATCAGTTTGCTCTAGAAAATTCGTATTTTCTAAAATTGAATTCACATCACATTCTTCATAATGTCAAGTGTGATCAGATTTGAAGATCGCCTTGCAGGAGCAGACAACTTCACATCATGGAAATTTAGAATCATGATGATCCTTAGAGAGAATAAACTAGACTCACTTGTGAAAGAAAATAAAAAGGAACCAGAGGCTAAACCTAAGAAAACTCAATGGGTTGAAAACAATGAAAAGGCTATGAAAATTCTAGTAGATGCAGTTAGGGATCATATAGTGCCTATCTTAGCAAAACATGAAATTGCATACCATATGTACAAATCTCTTGAGAGTACCTATGAGATTAACAACACCTGCAGGACTCTTGCATTAAAAAGGAAAATCAACAATGCACAAATAAACAAAGGAGAGTCCATTAATGCATACTTCATGAGGATTATTGAACTAAGGGATCAATTATCCACAATTGGATATCAGATTGATAGCAAAGAGTTAACTCTAATTGCACTAGGAGGCCTACCAAACTCATGGGAGTCATTTGTTCAAGGAATAAGTGCAATATCTAAACTCCCTAAGTTTGACAGGCTAAGAACTGACTGCCTTCAAGAAGAAACAAGACTCTCCTCAAAAGAAAACAAACAAAAAAACATAGATGAAGACATTCATGTACTCAACACATCATCTAATAAAAGGAATAAGAAAAACTCCTACAAGAAAGGATCTTTTAAAAGAAAGAGAAATTCCAATGGGAAGGGATCTTCTAAAAAGAAAGACATCTCTCAAGTGCAATGCTTTAGATGTGATCAATATGGCCACTATGCAATGAAGTGCCCTGACAGATCAAAGCAACAAGCATCTTTTGCCAAAGTAGGAAAGACAAATTCAGATCATGAATCTGAGAACTTTGTGTTCTATTCAGCCTTATCTAGTCAAGTATCTAACAATATCAACAATTGGGTCATTGATAGTGGTTCTTCGAGGCACATCACAGGTTTAGAGAACACTTAGACACTATGATTGAAGAGTCTGATGAAGATGTAACAATTGGGGATGACTCTACACATCAAGTAAAAGGGGTTGAAACTTGTTCCATCACATTGAAATCTGGTCTCTCCCTTCATCTCACTGGAGTCTTATTTGTACCTGGAATAAAAAGGAATCTAATATCCATCTCTGCCCTTGAAGACAATGGATATAGGGTTACATTTATGGATGGAAAAGTTCTAGCATGGCCTAAAAACTCAACTATCAAGAAAGCCCAAACCATAGGTGTAAGACAAGGGTACCTTTACAAACTTTGCACCGAAGTTAAACAAGCCCTTACCCTTGACACCTTTGAGTCAAATGAGATTTGGCATAGAAGATTAGGACACCTTCATTTTCGTGCACTACCTTCTGTGGAAAAACTTGTAACAGGCTTACCTAAGTTAAAACCATCTCATGAAGGAACTTGTAAAGGTTCTGCCTTACGAAAGAATACAAAGGGATCCTTTCCCATTAGTTTGAGAAAAACCCTAAATGTGTTAGATCTGGTTCACTCTGACTTATGTGGACCCATGTTTGTACCTTCTAAAGCAGGATTTCTATACTATGTCATATTTATAGATGACTTCTATAGAAAAACCTGGATCTATTTCCTTAAGTGTAAAGAGTCAATAGAAATCCTCAAAAGGTTCAAAGAGTTCAAAGCACTTACTGAAAACTTCTCCGGGAAGAAAATAAAACCTTAAGGAAAAAAATTGAGAAAGAATACACCTCTGAAATTTTTAAGGAATTTTGCATGAGTGCTGGTATTAAGAGGGAGTTCCGCAGGTGGCTGACACTCAACAAAATGGGGTTGTTGAAGAAAAAATAGAACCATTGGAAATTTTGCTAAGCAATGTTGTAACCAAACATTCAAACTCTTTTAAGTGAGGAAGCCTCTAGAAGTTTGTTATGCATCCAAAATAGATGTCCTCATTCTCATCTTGATAACAAAACTCTAAATAATCCTTCCTTTGGCATACAACTTGACATTAGTCCTTTAGGATTTTTGGTTTGCCCAAAGTCTTTATTCTTTTAAGGAGAAGAGATTCAAACTTGAACCTTCCGGAAAGAAAGGGATATTTATGGGATATAGTGAAACCTCCAAGGCCTTCAGGATATTCATACCTGGGCAGAATCAAATTGAATTGAGTAGAGATGTCATCTTTGAAGAAGACGTTGCATTCAAGAGGGCAAAAAGTTCTAGTGAGACTGAAACTTATTCCCTTAGAATACCTGAAATGGAACCTACTCCTGAGATTCAGAGGGAGCATCCTGAGGAAATGCCACATGAACTTCCTTCTACTTCAAATGAGAATACAAATGACAACGGCAGAAAGAGACCACTTTGGGCCAGGAAGATGATCAAAGAAGCAGAGGATCATGCAGCACCCAAAGGAACGTTCAGGGAGAGTAAAAGACCCAAACGTTTCTCTAGCTATGTTGCTCTAATGAACAACATCATAAACTCAGAACCTATCAGTGTTACAGAAGCTTTCCGACATCAAGCATGGAAGGATGCAATGACAAAGGAATATCAATCTATTCTAAAGAATGATGTATGGGATATAGTGCCTAAGCCAAAAGAGAAATTTGTTGTCTCTTCCAAATGGCTCTTCAAAATCAAGCATGCTGCTGATGGCAATATAGAAAAACATAAAGCACATTTTGTGGCAAGAGGTTTTTCTCAAAAGGAAGGCATTGATTACAAAGAAACATTTGCACCTGTTGCCCGTTACACATCAGTGAGAGCAGTGTTAGCCATTGCAACAGCTAAAGGTTGGATGATCCATCAAATGGATGTGAAAATTGCCTTCTTGAATGGAACCATTGAAGAAGAAGTCTATTTGGAACAGCCTGAAGGTTTTGTGATACATAAACCTGACTCACATGTATGCAGACTGAAGAAAGCCCTCTATGGACTTAAACAGGCTCCCAGGGTCTGGTATGAAAGAATTGACAACTATCTCTTAGGATTAGGATTTTCTAAGAATGATGCTAACTCCAATCTCTACTTCAAGGTAATTAAAGGTGATATGCTAATAATTATTTTATATGTTGATGACCTGCTGATAATAGGAGAAGATCACCTCATTGCTCAAGGGAAGTAGGATCTAATTTCTGAATTTGACATGAAAGACT
>VDFB02020732.1:0-23382 GCA_007258455.2 Sequoia sempervirens
CGAGCCCATTTTGAGCATGATCTGTTATAGTGACATAGACAGGCCTTGTTTAGGAGAGATATATGATGGCATCGACTCAATGGTTGAGAAGATGAGCATCATAAATGCGAAAGAGCAAGACCCTAAAGAGACTTTCTTCAAACAAGTGCACACAATTGTTGAAGAAATATGGAACACAATGACCACCCCATTACATCTTCTTGCCTTCGCATTGAGTCCAAATTACTACAGTGTTGAGATTCTTTTTGCGCCAATAGCATTGCCCAATATAGAGATTTTGAGGTGCTAAAAGGTACAAGGTAGCATTTCAAACTCTTCACTGATCCTGATTTGCAAGATGTAGTCGTGAGTGAGTTCATTAATTTTATACACTCAAATGGTCAAAGTATTGAGGCTCTTTATGATTAATTTAGGAGGATGCTCATAGTTGGTGGTACTTTCATGGCCAACAATTCTAGCACCTACAACCCCTCACAATCAAAGTTTTATCATAAGTTTAATAGATTTTTATTTTTTTGCCTTTAAAGTTTCAACTTTCATTTATAGTTTTTTTTTTTTTAAATATTTTTGCAATGTATAACTCTATCTCTTTAATTAGTCTTCATAGGTTGCTAGTTCATTTGCATCTGAGAGGAATTAGAGCACATATTCTTTCATCCCCTCAGTAAAGCGCAATAGATTGCACTCAAAAAGAGCGGAGAACTTAGTATATGTGCATTCCAACTTGCATCTTCTTTCGCACAAACAACATGACTACAAAGGAGCACAAATTTGTGGGATATAGAGCCAAAGCATACTGACCTGGGTGCTTCCACTTCCTAGAATATTGCACTTGAGGAGTCCAAAATCCAACACACTTTTAGTGCAAGTGGCATTGGCACTAGCACTACTTGTGGTCCATCTAATGTCAATGATGTTGATGATTTGGAAAATCCATTTGCTGTTTGAAAGGATTATCTATAATATCATCAAATATCACACTAATTACAGAGTTTCACAAGTTGATACATTAACAATAGAGAAGCAAAAAATTGGCAATAAAAGTTCAGAAGAAGAAATATGACCAACCAAAGAACTAATCGAAAAAGAAAATCTTCGACAGATGAGATGGAAACCTAACAGACATCATGGCAACAAAGAGATGCCACTGGACAATCAATGATGTAGATTCCAAGCACTAGGGTAAGACCACCAATAATTGGTCATCTCCACAAAAGCATACCTTTTCTATCAAATTTCAGAAAAAAGTGCTGACAAACAAAAGGAAATCAGATTACCCTTAATTTTCCATAATTTGTTTATGGTATTTCTGATTTCAGACTAAAGGCACACATTTTTACAGCTTTCCAACTATGGATGCTAGTCTAACTATTGGTGATCCTCCCCTATGGGTCTAATGATGCTGCTTAATATTCTAAGAGCTTAAAAGACCCCATTCACAAAAGGAGCTTGGCTTCCAACGGTTTTTTTGGCCTACGTTTCGACATGAATATGGTGTGAAGCTGAGAGTGTGGACTATCTTGCAACAATGTGGAGTTAAACCTAAGTTGTACACTTACGAACATTCGACATATCCATTTGCAATACTCCCCTACCTTACTTACCCTGTACTTAAATGCTCCGCAACCGCTGTGATATTTCCTCCAGGTAATGGGCCATCCAACTCATTCCGTTATTTCTTTTACTCAAGTTCCCATCATTTTGTTGACTTTGATTTCAACATTAAGAGGGTATGGGAGCGTAATGTGGACTTGAACTTGTGTCACATACTTATGAATATCCATTTTCAATATTCCACAACCTCACTAACAAATATTTTTCAGCAGTCCACAGCCTCACATACCCATAGGTTTCAATACTCCTCAACCTCGATTGCTCATATTTCAACACTAACAAGTTCTGTAAGATATACTCTCTGTTACAGTCCACCTTATTGTGGTGTGGGACTTTGAGATACTGCCACTCCAAGAGTAACAGGTTATTTTACCATAACAACACAACCCTGTCGAACACTGAATCCATTTTAAAACTAATTATGGCATCTCAATGGCACCTACTGTTACAGTAGTTCAAATCCACACCTTTGAGAATATGCTTGGCAGCAAGGTACAGAAAACATAAATCGCCAATAAACTTTGATATTTGGTTTAGAAGACATAAAAATTCGTCTGCGTCATCATCTATTACTATAGAGTACAATTATAATCTTTTTTGTAGAAACAGCGCATGTTGCATAATCAAAATCAAATTTCGGGCCACCATTATTTCTAAGTGCATTTAAAAACAAGTACTAAGAGCAGAGCAATAGATTGGGACTAGTACCTGGCATCATGGAAAATACTGATTAATGTACTCAATAGAGTTGAAGAGCTCAGTCCCATCAATAAATTATACTACTGAGAAGACAATGGGTTTATGTTTTTTATGAATGGGGATGATGATCCAATGATTGATACGGAATTTCTGTGCATGGCATTCGGCCATTGCCCTTATCAGACCAGTAAATATGCAATGCTAATTTGCTTCCAATTTGAGCTTCAATTTTTTGTGGGTAAATTTAAGTGTCCGAGACCTGTGTCTCTCTTTCAATAGATCACGTAGGGTTACGTTACATTTGGGCTTTCGAATGGTCGAATGAAACAAAAAGTACAGAAATAAAAATGCTTACAAATATTCCTTGAAGTGCACACTTTATAGCCATTTAATTTGGGTATACATGTGTGTAATTGAACCCAATGGCATAAGTGAGGAGTTTTGTGAAGGAAGGTAAATAAAATAAATATCTCAAATATATAACAGTTTTGTGGGTCAATTGGCACTCCCTCAAGAATAACTTGGTTTTCAAAGTGTAAATATAAAAGCTTTATTATATTTGTTAAATTATTGGTTTCTTTTGTGTTAGGTAGTGATGAAGATGTGTATCCCCTTCATTGTAATCTTTTTAAGGATTGGTGGTGGTTATTCAAGTGTCAGTTTGTGTTGTTTCCTCTTAAAAAGGTCTATTTAAAATTGCTTCCACGCTTGCCACTAAATCCCAGATTGAATATATAAAATGGAACTGCAAGTTTCAAGAGAAGACTTGGAAAAAGCTGAGTGCTCAAATTTGACATTCTAAAATTGAAGCTAATGTTCAAATCTTAGTGTGGAAAATCTTGCATTCTATGCTGCATGTTGGTGACAGGTTGGGTTACATGTAGATTCACCCTGTTAAATGCCCCTTTTGCAAACACATTAAAAGTTTAAAACATATATTTTGGGACTGTTTTATGATGAAAAGAAATGGAGAGTTGTTTTTGTTTATCTCCCTGCTATTGTTTAGCATACTTTGAATTGGAAAGAAGCCATTTTGGGCTTGGGACTGCAAAACAATTTTGTTGTTAATTCTATAAGGCAAATTGTCTTGTTTAATTTATAGAAAAGTAGATGCATGGTTGTTTTTGTTGATCATAATGTTCATCTAGTAATGGAAATGCTAAGGTTTTACTCTAACATCATTTTGCAAACTGTTTTCCTATGTTCTCAATTGCGGTGAGTTCTGAAAGTCAACGTGAAGATCAGCAGTCATTTGGACAAGATTAAATGGCAAATATTGCAGCTGCATAAAAATGATGTAATTTGTTCTAAACAACTTCAACACATTTTAAAATTTAGAGTTTGATGGTTTTCCTTGCAGTTGTTCACTGTTGTTGTATTTTGTGCTTTAATGTTATGCTAGTTGTAGCTCTTTCTGGATGTTAGCTGGGATTATTTAGTTTGGTGGTCTTCTTTGTGATGTCCCCACTCTAGTTAGTATCAGTTGCATATGGGTTAGCCTATTACTTGGATCCTCGTAGGCTAATATGTTTGGAAAGAGGGTCTTAGTGGCAGTTAATGGAGGTTGTTGTCACTCCATTTCCTCAGTTCAGTATTGGGTTCAGTTCCAGGCCTTTGCAGATTAGTGTTTGGCTTAGTTTGAGGTACTTACTATTTATAGTAAGTCAATCTGGCAATGATGCTTTTTTTAGTCAGCGCACCTGGACACATGGGGGTTATGTAGTGTTGACCCTAGCTTTTGACGCCACGTCAAAATACTAAGTATTGAGGGAGATATTAATATTTAAGTGGTTAAGTTATATTTAATTATTAAAAGGGATATTATAAAGTTATATTTTAACTTTATAAAAAGTGAGCCACTTAAATTTTATAAAGTGAGATTGATTATTAAATCAAAAAGGTACGCTCAAGTGAGATGAATTGATTAAAAGAGTATAAAGTACCTGAAATACATTTTAAATGTATTTAATGAGCTTTTTGGAAGTCGTACCTTTTTTAGGAGAATATAAGAGGCAAGAGACAAGTCGACCTCATTCATCATTGATCATTTGACATTGTTTTCTTGGCTTCTTTGAAGTTTGTGTCTGAGACAAGGGTTTCAGCCATTTTGACACCATTGGAGAACATAAATTCTTCAGTGTTCTATGATCTTGAAGCTATGAAAGACCAGTTGAATCATTGCTACAGTGAGGGATTCATTCTGGAGTCCATTTGTGCATACAACATATTTACTATTCAGTTATTTGTAGATTTCAATAAAGGAAAGGGGCTTATCAGTTGTGACACCTTGTTTCCTCAACCATTCACACCAATAATCAGGTCGTACAACTTATGTTGATGGTCGTACCATCATCATTGGGAGGTGTGCTTGCTTCTAGCTGGGACGTGTCAGGGAGGTTGAAATGCCTTCCTTTTGGGTCACAAATTAGCATGTATAGGGGCGGATAACCTGGTAGTACCATTTGGCAGTCAAATCAAGGAGGAGAAATCATCATATGCAGCAGATTGGCTTGTTTCATCAGATTCTTCTTTCCTAGTTATGATTTCCAGATTTTCAAATAAGGGTTTGTTGGCATGTTCAAGTATACAACCTTGTTTTAATACTATGTTTCTATCTTGTATTCACAATCTATTTACATCTCATGTTGAATAAGAATCATTGTAGCATTTCTAAATTTCTAGTTATTTCTTGTTAAAATCTTGCCTGGCAAATTTTTTATTTAATTGTTATAAATTCATCAAATAACAAGAAAAACACAAAAATAGTGCATTCATCATCTACAAGAAAAGTTAGAACCAGTAGGGTTCTTCACAGTGGTATCAGAGCCCTGATCCTGCCATCCTAAAGGGTTAGAAGTTCTTATGCGGCCGCATCAGGTTGAACCTCACAGGCATTACTCACGCAAGAGACCTGGATTACAAAGAAACCAATTTGAGGACATACCATTAGAATTCCAATTCGAGGAGACACCATTTGAAATCATGGGAGATAGGGATGGTGGTGAACCGCTCAGAAACCATGGTAACAGTTAGGAAAGAGAAGCCAAAGACATTTTGAGGGGTCTTGTAGCTGGGCAGGAACAGGTAGCAAATGTGTTGCAGCAACTTAGTACAGTCGTCAACATATGACCATTCCTAGGAGACTGAATCAGGACCAAGGGAAGGATGGTAGTGTTGATGGAGCCCCATAGATGAGAGTAACACCAACATGCACCTATGATAGGCCTACACGCCCTACATTTGTGAGAAATGAACCTAAAGAGGGGAACGTGGATGAGGAGGAAGATGACGTGGTCTTTGCAGATAACGTGATGACACTGCATGATGAGTGGGAAGCATTACCATAGAGAGTTAAGGATCATCTTAACTTTGATAGGTTCATGAGTCAGAAAAGAGAGCACAGCAAGAACAGGACTAACAAGAGACTAAGGAATAAAAACATTGATCTAAGACATGCAACCAACAAGCTCACACTCTCCACTTTTGATGGTAGCGGTAGGGTTACAGCCAGAGCTTGGGTTAGCGAGTTGGAAACTTTCTTGACCCTACGTCCTATGGCAGAAGAAGACGCCATTAAGTTCACAGCTTTGCATTTGGATGGGGTAGCCCATAACTGGTGGCACCATAGGATGGTTACCTTGCAGCATGATTGTATCAATTCATATCAGGAGTTCACTGACAGGTTAGTTGAATGTTTTGACAAAAGAGATCTAGAGTTGTACTTCAAAGATCTAGCTCAGCTAAAACAAATGGGTAGTTTGGAATCTTACATTGGTGAATTTCAAAAGCTTTCGGTCATGGTTACAGGTATCTCAAAGAGGAGGCTAGTCATATTATTTGTAGAGGGTCTTTATAAGCCTATGAAGGGTTGGATCAAGGCTTTTGATCCCCCTACCTTGCAAGAAGCTAAAAGGAAAGCTCGTAGCATGGAACTTACAGCTCCACGTAGTAAGTTCAACTCAAAACCATCTTCATCCTATAATGACAGCAAATCAGATCCAAAGAATTAAGAAAATGTTGATCAAAAGAAGAAATTTGCAGCCCCTTTGGATAGGGAAACAATTAATGATTTGCGTAGGAGGAAGCTGTATTTTTATTGCAAGGGTCCTTATGATCTAAACCATGATTGTCCTCTTAAGCCTAAGGGTCAAAATAGGCATATGGAGTGGTTTTATGAGGGTGAAAACATGACTGATATAACAAACCAACAAGCTAATCAAGAGGATTCAGGAACTGAAAACTCGGAAATTGAAGTTGAAAATGAAGGAGAAATGGAGCTACAGGAAGCTCATATGTCTAGCATGCAAAGGGAAGGCTCCTTCAGGTTGTGTGGACTCTTGGCTAGTCAAAGAGTCATTTCTTTGTTTGATATAGGTGCAACTCACAATTTCATAGATGCACGATTGGTGGAGAAACGTGGAATTCAAACTCAGGCATTTGAAGGGATAAGAGTAAAAGTTTTTGATGGTTACACTCTCAAATGTGAGAGAGTGATTCTGGATCTGCCTATGAAACTCAATAACTATGAGTTTAAAGCATATTTTTATGTGGTTAATGTGGGAGACACTGATGTGGTCCTTGGCATGAAGTGGCTTCATGCAATTGGTGAATTTACACTCAACCTTAGAGAAATGGAAATGAAATTCAAGGTTGACGGGACTAATCATGTACTTAAGGACATTAAGGATAGCAACTTGAAGGTAATCACTCTTAGAAGAATGGAGAGACTTATTAGACATGACATGGTAGAGTGGGCAACAGAGTGTAAGTTGATGCCTTCGTATGAGGAGCAGCACAAAACACCCTATCATCCAGATGTTTAGGATCTTAGAGTTAAGCATACAAATGTGTTCAGTGACATGCCACATGGTGGACCTCCTGAAAGAGGCATAGATCACATCATTGAGTTGGAAGAGGGCACCAAGCCCATTATGATTACACCTTACTGACACCCAAAGTGTTTGAAGGATGAGATTGAGAAAACCATCAAGGAACCGCTTGCTATGGGACATATAATGCCAAGTAAGTCTCCTTTCGCTTCATCAATGGTTTTGATGAAGAAGAAAGATGGTACACTTAGGATGTGCATTGATTACCGAATTTTGAACAAGAGGACAATTAAGAATAGGTATCCCATTCCTCGTATCAACAAGTTGATAGATGAGCTTCATGGAGCTTGTTACTTCTCCAAGATAGACTTGAGAACAGGATACCACTAGATCAGAGTTAGAGAGAAGGATGTTGAGAAGACTGCATTCAAATGTCATTGTGGACACTATGATTTTTTGGTTATCCCCTTTAGCTTAACCAATGCTCTAGCTACTTTTCAGTCCACTATGAACATGGTCTTCCACTCTCAGTTGAGGAGATTTGTTTTGATATTATTTGACAAAATTCTCGCTTACAACAAATCTTGGGAGGAGCACATGGTTCACCTTGATAATATTTTGGGCATACTTGACAGGGAGTCCTTGTACGCCAAGGAGTCCATGTATGTGTTGGGCATGGCAGAGCTTCTATATTTGGGTCACATAATCAGCGGAGAGGGAGTTCACATGGATCCTGATAAGGTTCATGCCTTTATTGATTGGCATACTCCTGAGACTTTGACTTAGCTTAGGGGATTTGTGGGATTATGCGCCTTCTACTATCAGTTTGTCAGTGGATTCTCACAACATGTTGCACCACTTACATATTTGACTAAGAAGGGAGCATTTGTTTGGACACCTCAGGCACAAGAGTATTTCGAGAAGTTCAAATAGTTGATGACTACATGTCCAGTTCTAGCTTTGTCGGATTTCACCAAGCCTTTTGAGCTTCATTGTGATGCTTGTGGAGAAGGTATTGGTTCAGTGATTATGCAGGACCGTCACCCGATAGCTTTCGAGAGCAAGAAGTTAAGGGGTCCTGAGAGGAGCTACAGTATATACGACAAGGAAATGTTGGCCATCATGCATGCAATGGCCAAGTTCAGGCAGTACCTAGTTGGCAGTAAGTTTTATGTCAAAATTGATCATAACAGCTTGAGGCATTTCCTTGGATAGCAAGATCTAAATGAACGTCAACAAAAATGGGTCAGCAAGTTACAGTCTTATGATTTTGACATCTCCTATGTCAAAGGGACTCAAAACGTTGTTGTTGATGCCTTATCTCGTCATCCCCATTTGAGCTCCATGGCAAAGATTTCAGAGGATTGGAGACACTTGATCATAGCAGAGTATGCCAAGAATTTGTGGGCTTCTGGTATTATTGATGGGATAGTACAGGACAACAAGTACTCTCTTGTGAATGACCTCATCATTTACAAAGAGAGAATATTCTTAGTCCCAGGTTCAGATGTGAGGAATAAGGTGTTGAGGATTTTCCATGATTCACCCATGGCTGGTCATCTCGGATACTTTAAGACCTATAGGCAAGTACGGGAGAGATTCACTTGGAAGGGTCTCAAATCTGATGTTCTCCATTATGTCAGGGAGTGCTCTGTTTGTCAACAAAACAAGCAAGAGCATACTTACCTTGTTGGGTTGCTTCAGCCACTTCCTATTCCTGAGCAGAAGTGGGAATGCTTATCTATGGATTTTATTACGGGCTTGTCGAAAGCTCAAGGGAGAGACAACATTTATGTGGTAGTAGATCAGTTAACCAAGTATACACATTTATTCCCGATCACCACTACCTATTCAGCTACACAGGTAGCAGATCTATTATTTTGTGAGGTATTTAGATTGCATGGGTTATTGCGGAGTATTGTCAATGACAGAGACAGTAGGTTCATGGGTCACTTCTGGTAGGAGTTATTCCGACTATGCGAGACAAAGCTTACTCTGAGCACTAGCTACCACCCACAGATTGTGATGAGCCCTGCTGGCTCTCAGCTCAAAACCCTTGTTTCTTAAGTCTTAATATGTTTTTTTAAGTTTTTAGAGAATTCTTAGTAGACAGAAGAGAAGGGGCGCAGCATATTTTTGCTTGTAAAATGAAATTCTAAGCAAAAACTCACAAAATGGAAATACAGAAGCTGTTATTATACTGAAACAAATAGATTATACATAACAGACATACCCGTAAATCTCCAGTTATTTTAAATAAAGAAATGGCCAGATCTACAGCTGGAAATGATGAAAACAAGCATGCAAGTACGCCATGACTCCAGAAGTGGTTTCTCCTGCTCAGAAACTGGTCACAATGCTCTGAAATGACTAGGCGCCAATGGTAGAAGCCAAAACCCACACAAAAGGAAGGCGTTTCTCTTAATTTCTTCACACGCCTTTCTCAAGGCACACATTCCAAGGCAGGCCGTACGGCTATAAAAAGGAGAGGTAGAATCTCTGGAAGAAGTCTCTGTAGCTGTGAAAGGAGGCGCCACCAGTAGAAACCCTCAATTTATTGCAAAGAACAAACAACTGCATATATGAAATCTCTGTCTGCAACTGTAGAACCTCTGTGTGAAGCCCTCAACTGTACTGATTCAGCTGATCTTTCACAGCCTCAAAAGTACTCAACACTGAAGAGTTTTTCGTTCTTCAATGGACAAATTGATCATACCCTGGTCACAGGAGAATGCTCAGAAGAAAATGCACAAGGCAAATTGAAATAGTCAAAAGATATATGAGTTTCAATTGCCAGAAATGTCCTTTTATGCAAAGGCACGCATTTCCATAAAGATACGCCACTTTTAGGTTTTAAAATCTTTTAATTAATATTTAATTCATCTCAATAGTTCATGAATTAAATACTTGGCGCACTTTTAATATTTTAAGCCATTAAAATATTAAATCCCTCTTTTGAACATTTTAAGTGATATTAAAATATTATTAAAGTCAATGTGACTTTAATAAAAGGCGTATAAGTTAAATAATTAACTTAATCACTTAAAATTCCATAATACGCTCAAAACTCAGGATAATCCCGTGCCGTCAGAAGCTGTGAACTCCTGGAATGCCAATGCTCGCTGTGATCCAATCACTGTCCACTGAAAACAAGAACAATCAAACTCTCCAGAATGCATCACTGACCCTCTATCCAAACTGGCTAGCCCACAAGGGTCCAATAAAAGGCTAACCATCGCAAAACAAGATCATGCTAAAACAGGGGACATTACACAGACTAATGGGCAAACAGAGATTGTCAACAAATGGGTGGAGGGATACCTACAAAACTACATTTCTGGGCAGCAGAAGGCTTGGGTGAAGTGGTTGCATCTTTGTGAGTATTGTTATAATTCCACTCATCATATGACTATCCATCTGACACCTTTCAGAGGTTTGTATGGCTATGATGCGCCTAGTTTCCTTGATTTATTGTTGAGCGATTGCAAAGTGCCTAGTGTTGGGGATCTGTTACAGGAGAACCAGGATATCATGAGATCCCTTCGTGAGAATATTCAAAAGGCTCAAAATCAATAGAAGTAGTATGTTGATCAGAGGAGGGTTGAACAATCATTTGAGATCAGAGATATGGTGTATCTGATGTTACAGCCCTATAGGTAGTCCACTCTTAGGAAGAGGGGCGCGTAGAAACTCAAGCCACGCTATTATGGGTCGTTCAGGATTATCAGGCGAGTTGGTGAGGTGGCTTACAAGTTAGATTTACCGGTAAACAATAAGGTGCACAATGTGTTCCACGTGTCACACCTCAAGAAGGCATTGGGACAACATATAGTTCCTTCTTCAAACCTACCACCCTTGGATGATGAGGGGAAGTTGATATTAGTACCTAAGGCCATATTGGATTCTAGAGAGCGTCATCTTTGGAGACGGGTTATCAAAGAATAATTGGTTAAGTGGAGAGATTTTCCGATAGAGGATGCTACTTGGGAGAGCGAGAGCATTTTACAGCATCCAACATTGAGTTTGCTTGAGGACAAGCAAATTCGGGGAGGGCGGACTGTAATGTCCCCACTCTAGTCAGTATCAGTTGCAGATGGGTTAGCCTATTACTTGGATCCTCGTAGGATAATATGTTTGGATAGAGGGTCTTAGTGGCAATTAATGGAGGTTGTTGTCACTCCATTTTCTCAGTTCAGTATTGGGTTTAGTTCTAGGCCTTTGCAGATCAATGTTTGGCTTAGTTTGAGGGACTTACTATTTATAGTAAATCAATCTGGAAGTGATGTTTTTTTTAGTCAGGGCACCTAGACACATGGGGGTTATACAGTGTTGACCCCAACTTCTGACGACACGTCAAAATACTGAGTATTGAGGGAGATATTAATATTTAAGTGGTTAAGTTATATTTAATTATTAAAAGGGATATTATAAAGTTATATTTTAACTTTATAAAAAGTGAGCCACTTAAATTTAATAAAGTGAGATTGATTATTAAATCAAAAAGATATGCTCAAGTGAGATGAACTAATTAAAAGAGTATAAAGTACCTTAAATACATTTTAAATGTATTTAATGAGCTTTTTGGAAGTCGTGCCTTTTTGAGGAGAATATAAGAGGCAAGAGACAAGTTGACCTCATTCATCATTGATCATTTGACATTATTTTCTCAGCTTCTTTGAAGTTTGTGCCTAAGACAAGGGTTTCAACCATTTTGACACCATTGGAGAACGAAAATTCTTCAGTGTTTTGCGATCTTGAAGCTATGAAAGACCAGCTGAATCATTACTACAGTGAGGGCTTCACTCTGGAGTCCATTTGTGCTTACAACATATTTACTATTCAGTTATTTGTAGATTTCAATAAAGGAAAGGGGTTTATCAGTTGTGACGCCTTATTTCCTCAGCCATTCACACCAATAATCAGGTTGTACAACTTTTGTTGTTGGTCGTACCATCATCATTGGGAGGTGTGCTTGCTTCTAGCTGGAACGTGTGAATAGAGAGGTTGAAATGCCTTCCTTTTGGGTCACAGATCAACATGTATAGGGGCGGCTAACCTGGTAGTACCATTTAGTAGTCAAATCAAGGAAGAGAAATCATCATATGCAACAGATCGACTTGTTTCATCAAATTCTTCTTTGTTGGTTATGATTTCCAGATTTTCAAATAAGGGTTTGTTGGCATGTTCGGGTATGCAACCTTGTTTTAATACGATGTTCTATCTTGTATTGACAACCTATTTACATCTCATGCTGAATAAGAACTATTGCAGCATTTCTAACTTTCCAGTTATTTCTTGTTAAAATCTTGTCTGGCAACATTTTTATTTAATTGCTATAAATTCATCATACAACAAGAAAAACACAAAAACAGTGCATTCATCACCTATAGGCAGTGTTAGAACCAACAGGATTTTTCACATTTTGTTTGTAATCTCTTTCTTGCCAACCTTTGGTTACCCTTTATTTGTATTATTTTGCATTGATTCAATACAAAAAAATATTTATCTTAAATTCATTTATTTAAAATAATATTGAAAGATATTTATTTCAAATTATTGAAATTATTTTATTTTATGTTATAATAATTTTACTTATTATATATATAGACACAAATTTTATTGTGTTTTTGTTGTTTAAAGTTTTATTTTGATTTCTTCTATAATTTTAGATGATTAATTATTTAATTATTTAAATTTGATATCTTCATTCAACTTGTGTCCATCAAATTTTCAATTATACTTAACAAATAAAAAAACCTCAAATTAACAAATCAAAATATTTTATTTCATGAATGGAGTATTTAAATATAAATTGCAAGAAGACTAGCACAAAATGACATTTATCATCCCTTGGAGAAAATTTTACTATGATTTCACGCCTTTTAGCCTCAAAAACTTTGGTGCTACTTATCAATGAACTATGGCAGTTGTCTTTTATGATATGTTACACAAAATTATCAAAAACCATATAAACGATATCCTAGGAAAGTTCAATCATAAGAAAGCTCATCTACCTATTCTACATTGTATCTTCCAAAGACTTTGATAATATATGGTCCACTTGAATCCCAAGAAATGTATCTTTGGAGATGTTAGCACTTGTAAATTTTCTTCATTTCTAGTGCTTAGCTTTCCTTAGATTGGCGACTGAATCTTGAATCCTGTTTCTGAAATCTATCGCAACCAACTAGCCCTAAAATTTTAGCATTAAAATTTTTCAATCTAGGGTTCTTCATGAAAATTTGTCTGGTAGAAAGTTTGGTTAATTCATCATGAGTGTGCAAACTTGATTTTGTGGCTCTCAAATGAGTTTCAAGGTAAATTTTAATGTCACCATTTTGGAGCAAGTCTCGAGGGTCTTGTAAAAAGTTTCAAATGGCTCAATTCTAGTGATGACCTAGTTGTTATTTTGTCCTCAATAGCATATGTCTCCATTTCCATGACCATTGGAGGACTTTCAAGGCCCAAACCAAAAAAAAAATTAAGTGCTCTATTGAAGGGCCCAATTTACGAAGGAGGTATAAAAATTTTGTTTGTTGTGCATTTTTAGCAATTGCACAATGATCTAAATAATTAATAATGGTCATTTGCAAGTTTCACGTCCCTTAGAGGTCATTTTCTCCTCTAGCATCAATTTTGTCATTTGGCTTACAAAGAAATTGAAAATGCCAATTTCAATATGTTGTAATTTTGAAGTTATTTAAAATATTTCATATGTTTGAAAAAGGCATAAATATTGGTTGTAAAAAATATTTTATTTTTCTCATGGCTCCTCCCATAAATCAATTTGATTTATTTTTAAAACTCAAGCCCCTTCAAAGGTTTGTTCACATGCAAATTTGATAATTTAAGTAGTGGTGTTGAGCAGGCATCAAACTCAGCAGCCTTTACACATTGAGGATTTTCGCTATGTCGCATGCACGGAAAAAACAAAGTCAGAGTCTGATAGTTCAAATGGCAACAGTAAAGCTTACATTGGTTGCTTGTTTGTTGAATGTACCTTAGCTGGTGCTAGATTGTATCTTGTTTGCCACATGAAAATGAATCGCTAATTTGCAGTTTTAAAGGGAGGCAACAAAATGATACTGCTAAGCACTAGTAGGCAGTGATATGCATTTTATTGGAGGCGTCCACCTTAGCTTTGACCAATGGATTGGGTGGCACCACATTTGATAATAGTTGTTCATTGTTTTAATCTGCAATGAACGTCTCTCAGAGCTGAAAAACGGTATCTCCTTAAGCGCAAAAGGTTTGGGCAGATTTTGGGGCCATTTGCAAGCTAGATTATGTTGTTTCCTTGTCCAAAATGTTGCTGGAAGGATTTCCCATGACTTGGCAATATTTTTAAAGGAGTTTTGAGTGTTTTTTAACTTCCAGACAAGCTGAAAACGCCCAATAATCCATTATCACAACCTAACAACAACTTTTCTTATGCTTGGGCAGTGTTTCGGCCATATTTGATTATTTTACGAGAGTGGGTGCAGCTAAAAATGACCCAATAATGATTTATCACGCCTTGTAGATATTTCTATGGTGTTCTGAGGGGTTTTAAGTAACAGGCTATGTTTAAAACGTCCCAACATTAGCAAAAATGACCTACAACTTATTTTGAGTCTTATTGCAGTTGTCAAGGGTGCTAAGCATGGATAAAAATGGTTTGTAGGTGTGTGCCCCACTCAGAAATGTGAAGAATTGATTTTCCAAAGAAAGGTGGGAAGATTTATATGTAAAAACTAAATTGGTTGTAGGTAGAATATGCATGCAAGTGGCTGTAGGATAGGGGAGAGGAGCCCATAGTGGAGCGGGCTCCAATAGTGGGGATAGAAGTAGTCCTCAGTGGGCCTCATAGTGGAGCATCTTAATATCCAATTGCAAAACACTTTTTATCCATAAAGTACACAAACTGACAAATCATGTGATGCCACATCGACGCACCAATAAAACATGACTTAGTGCACCACTATCGGTCTCACTTTTTTTGGAGCCTTTTTTAATACCTTAACAAAAAGCATGTTGATGTGGCATCATATTTAATGATGTGACCCTAAAATTAATTTTTTAAGCAGGTGAGTTGCCAAATAAATTGTTGTACAAAATTGGGACTGATCTGAAATTCCATGTAGGATTTTGAGAAACACGAAGTTAGGGTGCTCCACTATAGGCCCATCTCCCCTAACTATTTGATAAAATGTTAGATTTGATCAAGAGGAAACAAAGATATTCTAAGGAGTCCAGTGGGTTAAAACACCATGTCAAAAGCATGTTTTAACTACCAGTTAGTAGGATTAATACATGGGGATGAATATTTCACTAGTAAAGTGAAAATAGGTCCAGTAAAATGTTTTTACTTGCAGGTGAAAAAATTGCACGAGATTTCAATCAAAGTGGGGAAAACAAACTTTAGTTGCAAATGAAAGCAATCAAAAGGGAAATAAAGTGAAAAAGCATATTTCAAATATCATCTTCAATTACAAATCAAGGGGGCTTAGTATGCCATATTTCGATTCGGGGTTTAATTTAGGTTTTCTCTTTTCCTTTTAAGGTAACTTCTAGTCATTTGGAAAGGGTTTTGATTTGGTTTTGAAAGTTATGAGAAAGAAAAAAGGATTATGTATAGGAATGTGAGGGTTATTTGTATTAGGTGAAAGTCTGTGTCTATAGGACATCACATCATAATGTTGTTGTATCTTGATTTGTGGCATATATGAATACACATTGTTTTGTAGTTGTCTCCAAGCTGAAATGTAATGTTATTTAATCAAGGATTATTGCTTTCATCCTACACATTTGCTGCAGAGAATTATTTTCATTTTTGCTTCATGTCCAAGGGATAGATTAAATGCTCTCATGAAAATAGTAAGAATATTATACTTTCAGATGGATTGCTAAGTATGACTATATTGCAGGCTTTAGAGATTTTACTATCATCAGGTGGTAATATAACAAAAGATTGTTAAGATATGTTTTACATTGTGATATAAGATACAAGATACATGACTTTGTAGCCCATACTCAGGCACCAATCAGTCTTGTGCAATTTCTACTTCCAAAATGGTTCAGACAATTTATAAATTCCAATGAATATTTTATTTTAAGTCTAATTTATTAGGGTTTATGTGTCTTCATGGAGTTTAAAGAATATAGGTGATCTTGGGAATTTTTCATTTATTCACTCTATGTGTTTGAGATGAAGACATGTTTATGTAATTTATTAGTTCTCAACATTATCCAAAATATCAGGGATCATATTTGAATGGGGTGAAATATATAGTACCCTCTATTCATACATCTGAGAACATTTTAAGCATCCACTTTCAAAGGGTTTATAGCTTTGTTTGTAAAAGGGATTTATTATTCTCTACGACCTATAATAGGATTACCCTCCTGAGTCCTGTGGAGCTCAAAGTGTAGAAGGTTGGGTCCAGCCTTGTTCATTGGCTTTTCTTGTCTTTATTTTAATTATAGACCAAATCTTTACCTTAAACTTTTGATCCTTGGGTTTAGGCATTGTATTTTCTTTTAGGTATAAGGGTTGAAGGAAAAGGAACCAACAAGAGGAACATCGATAAAATCCTAGGATTTATTATTTCTAGATGTGGAATTGAAGTGAAACCCAATAAGGCAAAATTTATAATTGAGCTGCCATGTCCTAAGAGTCTCACATAGGTGCCTAGTATACAAAGTGAGCTCCAATCCATCAAGTTCTTTATTACCTGATTAGCAAATAAATTTCATCAAATTTCACACTTACTCAGGAAGAACATCACCTTCAAATGGGACCCATCATCCTAATCAACATTTGACGAGATCAAGGAATATATTTATAATCCACCAATTATAGCGACACCTATACTTGACAAGCCTCTATTACTTTATACAACATGGCTTGAGTGCCCTCCTCCTACAATATAATGATCAAGGACAAGAAAACATGTTCTACCATCTTAGTAAGATATATGGATTGTGTTTGTTCCACCAGTACTGATGATCTGTCATGGTAATGCTCTGGAAGGGTGTCAAATCTTCCATCTTTTAGTGCCTCAGAAAGGTTTTCACTGTTAGATACGTTCTTTATTTTTTCTTTTTCAAAATCTAATGCTTCCTCAGAAAGGTTTTCACCATTAGATCCTTCTTTTCTGTTGTCATTTTTGCAACTGGAAGATTTGGCACCCTCCTGATTTGAAGTATTGTTTTGAGTGTTATGGATAGAACTTGTATCAGGTTCATCACTGCAAAGAAAGTTTACGATGGCCTCATCATTTGAAAAGACGGGTGTATTAATAGGTTCGATGAGTTCCCAGTCAATTAGTTCGGGATGGATCAAGGGTAATAAATCATTAGTTTGAGTAAGGTTAACGGTTGTAAGTGTTCCAATAGCCAAGTGGTCAAAGTTGTTAGTGGGAAGGTCGAGGTCTATGATATTTCCCTCTTCTGAGTCATCTATCCCACTCGATGTCTGTTCATCCTCGCTTGAGTCATCGATATTTGTTGATCCCAAAACAAGTGGTCTAGTTCCTGAACTCTGTCCCTCCTCTCGTGTGGGTGTATACGCTTGGATGACGTCAATTTGTTTGTCAGTGTATGATGTTGCGATAAATGATCTCATTCATATTCATTTGAATCTGTTTCAAGCCCATCCCTCATTTGCAGAATCCTTTCTACCACTTTCTGAGTTACTTCTTCTCTTGATTCCCTTGTATAACCTAATCCTGTTTTGTCTTTAGGCTGCAGTGTTAGGGGTTGAATAGGTTCTATAATACCATCCTTTCTCTTTCCAATTGGTCCTTGGCCTTCATAGCCCACTTTTTCTAAGATAGCCTTCCCTTTTCCATATTGATATGTTTTAATGCTAATACTTGCTGATGTTGAGGCTTCTTCATCCTTGTATAGCCAATTGAGAATGGCTTTGTCTTCTAATTCATCTTCAAGGGTACCTGCTTTTACAAATCTTTCATTCAGAGCTGTGATAGGTTGTGATGAACGTGGTGTGTTTGATGTGGGCTGTCCATATGATTTTGGTGATGGTAGCAATTGTGAAAGGCATAAAGATTGTTCAAGAGAATATTCTCCCAAGCCTTTGTCCTTTAACTGGATCTTGTCTGTAAATTGTTGTGATAGAGTGTTCAGGGGACCTTCATTATTTGATATAGACGAGTCAGTAACAGTTGTTTCCTTCTCCTAGTCTTTCTTCTCGACCCATTTGGATATAAAATTGAGTTGCTTTTCACCACCGGATGAAGAAAATGTGCTAGCTTCTCTATTGTGAGGTACCAGTGTGTCTTGATTTTCCTTAAGCATGTTACATGTCTGCAGATTATTGTTGTCTGCTGAAATTGTAACCTCTTGTCCATTGACAGGAAATTTCAAACATTGATGATATGTCGAAGGTACCACTTGCATCTCATGGATCCATGGACGTCCCAAGAGTATGTTATATGTTAGCTCCTTGTCTAACACTTGGAAAACAATATTTTTGACAATCGGTCCCACTTGAATTGGTAGTACAATAAGCCCTTTGGAAGACCTTTCCTCTTCATCATATGATTTTATTGTTATCTTTCTCCTGGCATCAATGGCGTTGTTGGAATAGCCTAGTACACAAATTAGTTTTAAAGTACAAATATTTAATCCAGCTCCTCCATCTATTAAGACATGCTTGACACGATGTTTATAGATTATAACCTCTATATGCAAGGTCACGTTGTGTGGGTAATTTAGTGACACATCATCTTGTTCAGAGAATGACAGACAATGAGGTGTGATCAAATGTCCCACCATAGCTTGAAATTGAAAGACATCCAAATTTTTGGGTACTGTAGTGGCTACTAGAGCCTATTCTAGAACCTCTTTATGTGATGGTGAAATTTTAAGAAGTTCTAGTATGGATATCTGTGCGGGTATCTTTTTTAGTTGATCCACAATGTTGTATTGATGCGATGGGGGAGTAGTGATTTTAGGTGAAACTCCTTTCAATATCACTTTGGACTGTGCCCTTGTCGTTGCATTGACCGGTTGGTACTCTTGTGTTTCTTTGATTTTGATGACGTTGATTTGGTTGTCGAATGTGTTTATGTTTGGAATCATGTTTAGGGATACAGTGTCATTGATGCTTGTGTTATCTATTTTATTATCAATGATATTATCTTCCTCAACCTCAGAAATGCAAAGAATGGTGGTGTCATAGATATAGTTTACACTTTTTCCTTTATTGTTTGAAGAAGATTCTCCTTTTTCGTAGTTGGGTAAATGATTTGTAAACACAGTGTGATTGTTGTTTGTTTGAGGTCCTTCGACAAACACCTTTTTTGCTTCAATTAAGTCTTGTATCAAATGCTTTAATTGCATACAGTTGTTTGTTTTATGTCCTTTTTTTTTGAAAGTTGCAATAGTCAACATCCTTCCACCAAGATGGTTTCACTTTCGGCTCCCAATTTCTTGCTTCTGGTAGAGTAATAAGTCTATATGCAACAAGCTCTCTCATTGCTGATTCCAAAGTTTGTCCTAATGGTGTAAATCTTCATCGATTGGATTGTCTTTGATATGGTGGCGGTCGAGATTCTCCATTATTTGAATTATTGTTTTGAGTGGTACCTTGAATGTTGTTCTGGTTTTCATTCTGATTTGTTTTCACATTTGATGCTGCTAAATTGAATACTGGTTTTCTAAATTCCCTTACATGTTCAATTGGATCTATTTTTCCGTTGTATTTTTCATATTTGGGGAACTCACAATGCCTAGGGAAGGGTATCATATCAACACTCGGATGAAAGGGATAAGGAAAAATGTCCTATAATGAATACCTCTTTGTGGTTCCCTTTTGCATGTATTGAATTTTTTGTTGTAAGTTCTGCATTTGACATGTTAAGGCAACCACTTGATCAATGTTTTGCGTGTTAGGTGATTCCGTTTAAGCAGTTTTAAGTGTTTCCTTCAGTCGATTGACATCAAAATATTTCAAAAGTTTTGCACCCAATTTTGATAACATCAAGAGGTATTTTTCCAAGACCTTTTCCATGAATTTATGGAAATTTGGATCTTGTTGTGCTGTGTTGACATCTTCTTGGGTTATCTCATTGGGATCATTTTGATGAAATCAGGAAAAGGGATTTTCTTCAGCCATTATGTTTGGTGTTTCGATGTATTTTTCTCTTAGTTTTTGTGTTTGTGACCTTGTAAAAATTGGCATACAAATGTTTGTTTTCCACACTAAACTTTGATCTTCTGGGTTTGGATAAGTGTCAAATGGATTTTAACAAAGTCAAATAGGATGATATATCCTATTGATGAGACTAAGTTTAAAATCTGATTATTATGTTTAGTTTCGTGGTGGTAGGATGATAATATCCTGATGAAGAAACTTAACCTAATAACAAAGATTTTGTGTTTGATTTGTATACACTTTAGTGTTTACAAGATCTAGGTTTAACTTGAAAAGGTTTGATTTGTATGATCCTATTTGATTCAGGTTTAAGACTCTGTTGGGACTGTGGAAAATGTTTCTGACTGGTAAAAACCCGTCTTCTAATGTCTGTAGTCTGACAGATGTTTCTAACAGCTCTCTATTTTTTGGTCTTGCAGATGCACTATTACAAAAGGAAGAAGTGCTAAAATATATTACGCAAGTAATTGGTAAATTAATTGATATATTAACAATGAGCGAGACGCTCAATAAATAGTTTACAAGATTTACAAAACTGGAAAGTTTCTAAAAAGAAACTCCAGATAAGATCGGAGACGATCTTATCTCTATCTTACAATATCTTACAATATTGAGCATTAATAAATAAATAAACATTATTTTAATACCCTCCTTAATGCTCAATCTATCAACTACACCAAGATGCCCCTAGATTTTACAAACTTATACATTGGCGACTTGGTGAGAATGCAACATGCGATCCTCACGTGGAACATCGGCAACTGAACTGATCGTCTTCAACCTTGACAGAGATAGAGCTGACAATGAGTTTCCACATGCTTGGTTCGCTCATGGAAGACAGTTCTTAGCAGGATTTGAGAACTCCACTGATTATCTGAGAACAAAGTCGGACCTACTTAAGAGACTGTTACATATCACAAGAAGCATCAGCCAGCAAGCCCTCACATGCTGCTTTTCTTGCTCCCGATACATACGTAGAGAGAGCCCTTTTCTTTACACTTCTTACTAGTCCATGTAGTACTGGATCTGGCCGAACATACATACCCAAATGTTGATTTCCTGTCATCAACTGAACCTGCCCAATCTGAATCTGTGAACCCACTGAGTTTAGGAACGTGACTCCGAGTGTACAAGAGTCCAAAATCAGGAGTGCCCTTCACATAACGCAGCACACGCTTCGCTGCTACCCAATGATCAACCTTGGGGGCTGTCATGAAGCGTGATATGTAGCTCACTGCAAAACTCAAATCAGGTCTAGTAGCAGCAAGATAGATGAGGCTGCCAACTAGTCCTGCTGGGCATAATGTTTACATCTACAATTGAATGGGACTTAGGCCCGACAACTTAAGCCCTTTTTCCATGGGTGTAGGGCGGGTTTACCAATCTGCATTAGACTAACCCGGAAGACTTGAGCATACTTGGGTGGGAGGGATGAAAGTAACACTCTCACAATGCGCCAAACCTCAACACCTAAACAATAATGCAGGAGGCCCAAGTCTGTCATGTCAAAAGTTTTGCACAAGTCCTGTTTGATCTCAGTGATCAAAAGTGCTGAACTGCCAGTAATGATCAAGTCATCCACGTAGACAACAAGTAGAATCTCATTACCAGTATTCTTGACATACAGGTTCGAGTCAGATGGACTCCTCTGAAAGCCACGATCTGCGAGGTACGTGTCAATTTTTATGTACCAAGCCCGAGGAGCCTGTTTCAGGCCATAGAGTGCCTTGACCAATCTGCACACCTTCTGTTCTTGACCAGCAACTTTGAAACCTGGAGGCTGCGTCATGTATACTTCCTCCTTCAACTCACCATTGAGGAAAGCACTCTTCACATCCATCTGATGGACCTTTCAACCAAATTGGGCTGCTAAGGCAAGGATGAGCCGTATGGTACTCATTTTGGCTGTAGGAGCAAAGGTCTCCTCATAGTCAATGCCTTCTTTCTGTGAGAACCCCCGTGCAACCAGATGAGCTTTGTACTTGTCAAGGGTTCCGTCAGCTTTGTACTTCACCTTGTACACCCATTTGTAGCTAATGGGCTTCTTCCCTGAAGGAAGATTGGAAAGGACCCAAGTGTGATTCTTCTGAAGACTCTGGTATTCTGATTCCATTGCCTTTTCCCACTCAGGTATCCCTTTTGCCTCTGAATATGTCTGAGGCTCATAAACACTATGAATGTTGGCCATGAGAGCAAATTCACTGTAGACTGCTGTTTGCTCTTGTTTCTGGATGATCTACCCTCAATGAGCTCATCAGCACGAAGGTCACTGATAGTCTTAGCCCACCATTTTGGTCGGAGAGTAGATGTGCCAACATCAGATGCAACAGGAGGAGCTGGATCTGGTTGTGGATTTGGAACAGGTTCAACAGGGGGATGTTCATTATCATCTGGAGGAAACTCAGGTTGAGCATCATCAAAGACTAGGTCTTCGTCATCCCTCCCATCAGGTGGACCTAATGGAAGTCGGACACTCATATCAGGACCCTGTAGAGGCTGATCCTCTGAATGCTGAACAGGTGAGGAAGAGTGAAATGGACCTCGTTCCTCATCAAAGGCAACATCTCGACTGAAGATAAGACGATCAGTGTCTATATCAATCAGCCTATATGCCTTGTGATTGTCACTATACCCGGTGAACATAAGTTTCTGGCTCTTGGAGTCCAGCTTAGTGCGCTTGGCCTCTGGAATCCAAACATACACAAGAGAGCCAAAAACTTTCAAATGACTGATCCTAGGTTTGCGACCAGACCAAACTGCAAAGTCTTCCCTTTAGCAGTGAGTAGGTGACCCTGATATTAAGGAGATAGGCGGATGTAATGAAACATTGGCGTACTTTTCACACATAAGCCCCATTCAAGATGGGGACCCCCTAACTTTGCTCCATTCCGGTCTTTTGGCTTGGGTTTTCTTCGCTCGCTCTCGCTCTGTCTCTTTTCTGGTGTCCGTCTTTCGGGAGGGTTGTGTCCGTCATTGAGCTTAAACGCGAAAATATTGGCCAAGTCTGAAATTAGGGTTTTGAACTTTTCGGGTCAATTCAAGGTCAAGTAAAGTGAGTAAATTGAAAATTGAATTTAACGT
>VDFB02020735.1:0-13346 GCA_007258455.2 Sequoia sempervirens
AAACTCTAAGGTAGATTCATAGTATTCTAGTCCACATCCTTCCATTGAGTAAGATTTAGTATTTTTTGTTTAGATGATATGTTTCTCAAGCTATGAAGCTGTCATATCCAAGAAATCAAGTCATCACACCCTCTCCAGTGAGAGTTACAAGTAACAAAGTTCCATTCTATACCTTGAAAGAGGAATGTAATGATGAAAGCTTGGTGAAATGCTTCACATTCTTCAATAAGTGTTCAAGGGATGACCTTGCAATTTTTTAAATATGTTCAGTGATGATAAAATCATATTACTTAGAAGAATCAAGTTTTTTTATGATCTACAAGTTTTGTTTTTGACTAAAACTGTGGTACAGTTTGTTTGAAATGTTCTATTTCTATGTATTCAATATGTTTCTCCAATTGCACTAGCATAATATGATTAGATATTTTTGTAGAAGGTTATAGGGATGTTGTTGGTTACCTACATTGTTAAAATCTTGGTCTACATGGTGTTTTTGGTATCTCCCTGGAAGAATGATGCCAAATAGTGATAGTGTTGATAGTATTGATACTATTTGGGTCGACATGACTTTTTATTCATCTATGGTTGATCTTGATAAATTAATATTGTTTTTGAGAATATTTTGTGATGTATTTGTGCCCCAAAATAATGTATGTTGATGCACAACTAGATCATTTTTATTTTGGATGTATTTTGGAGCTAGCCAATGTGATATCACATGTCTATTCTAAAGTTCATCTTGGAGTTGACCTAATTGTGGTTTTAAATTTTTGTGAAGGATATATATAGAAGAAAAAATTCATTTATGAAGGTGATTATGGATAGTGAATTATGATTAAGTAGAATGCAAAATATTAAGTGTGCAAAAAGCTGACTACTGCAACATGAACATGTGTTAGATGCTTCTTCATAGGAGTTCATATTCAATTAGATATCATTCTAATTTTCATGTATCTTGATATGAGATAGTGAGTCTCATCATGTCGTTTGTATCTTTCTCTAAGGTTGTACACCTTAATTTTCAAGTCCATAAATAGTGAGCCTTAAACTATATTGTAATTATTATTAGTAGTGAGATACATAAATTATGAGTTGATCCACAGTTTGGTTTTTCCCTCATTAGGCTTTCCACATAAAAATATTGGTATTTTTATGTGATATAAGTGTTATCTTATGTTCTTTTCAGTTTATGTGATGTGTTATTAATCTAAAAATGGGAATGGTTATGTTTTAGTATATGTTGATTCACTGGTATGCAGGATCATAATGGGCCAAAAGTGGCAATATGATGGGTATTTGTAGGGTATGGTTGGACAATTTTTTTACCTAAAAATTGATGAAATGAAAAGGGTTTTAAAGGATTCTCAACTTTCCACCAATATAAATTATTCTTTAATTTGAATTTAATAAATAATTATTATTCATTTTTCTATTTGTATTACTTAATAAAGTCCTAATTGATAGCTAATAGAAAAGCATATATATAGCTTTCAAATGGTATCACATTTTTATAATCCGTAAAACATGCATCACATTCTTATACTTTGAATACTATAGATTGTGGAAAAAAGAAAAATTTCCATGAAGTTTTGACAAAAGTGCCACGAAGTTTTTATATTTTTCAAAAGTTGTAATAAAACTATAATTAATTATTTATACTTGAAAAATTACAAAAAAAATATGCATCACATCTGGAAATGAGTCCTCAGGTCTAAAAATTTATAAAAAAATTATCATTTTATTTTGGTTAGGTGGTCAAATAGACACCTACTTATTTTTCAACAAATTTAAGTACTAATGCATTAGAAATTTCCCCAAATTTTCACCAAATAGATTTTTTCTTTTTTAATAAACCTAGTAGTTCATTCTATTCTCACATATTTTTGAAATAATATAGATAAATTATGCAAATTTTTACATGTCCGATTGCCTAACTCGATTTTTGAGATTTTTGCCTTACATAAGGGCCTATTTTTTCCATGATGATCCTGCACATACCCCCCTCTTAGCACATACTTGTGTTCAACAATTGGTATAAGATCCAAGTACCTTTGAGAAGCCTAACAAATAAGGTAGATCTTGCAATTGAACACATAGGGTCTATAGAAAAAACCAATGATATATTTTTTCTAGAACTAGATTTAGAATCAATGGAATATGAAGGATGGGATATCAATCCAAAAGATTGTGAAGTTGATTTTGATGGAGAAATTTGATCTCCTCTTGAAGATATAGATGAAGAAAGCTTTCAAAATATCAAAGATGAGTGCATTTGATTTAAAAATTAAAAGAAACAATTGACAAATTGAAGGAAAAATCTAAAGAATCGAAAGAAGAGATTTACAAATCGAAAGCTCAAGTAGGAGAAAATGGATGTGAAATGAAACTAAAAGAAGCTAAAGATATGATATAAAATTTAAAAGTCAAAGTTGAAGAAGGAAATAGAATTTAGGATTGCTTGAATATCAAGATATAAATGACAAAATTGTTGAATATTTAAAGATTGAGGAAGAAATTGTATCCTTGAGAAAAGAACTTGAAAAAGAAAAAAATAATATTGACAAAGGTCCAAAACTAAGAGGAGGCTATGAAATTATTGATGAGTTAATTAACTCTCAAAAACATGCAAAAGAGAAATATGGACTTGGTTTATAAAAAGGGAAAAGTCCCATGATCAATGCATCTATAAATCTATAAGATAACTTCAAAGCAAAAGGACAATCTACAACAATGGAGGATAATGCCATCACTAAAAATCCTAAAGTGAAATCCTCTAGAGATGCAAAGATAAATTTTAACAATGAAAAGGAAGGAGGATTCATTCTTTTCCATAGAAAAAAGAACTACAAGAAGCCCAATCCTAAACAAACTACTCCTAAAAGGTTCAATAGTTTTGTTATACTTGCAATAATTTTGAACATAAGGCTTTAGAGTGTAGAAGAAAGATAAGTAAGAATTCATTCAAGCATCCATGGTACAATGCTATGAACACTCAATCATTTCATGGTCATTGCTATGCCTATAATAAATTTGGGTACGCGGCTAATGAATCCAAAGGTAAGGTGATAAGGAAGAAAGCTATGAACTACCAATATGAACTCCCAATCCTTCTATGGTTACTACTTCACATGTACAATAAGTTTGATCATAGGGCTCTTGATTACAAATCTAATGTGAGAGGAAGCAATTTTTCTTGCAATATAATATCATCCACTAAAATTGCAATCAACCAAGATACATGCAAGATTTTGCAAGGAAAAGAGTGTAAGATCTTCTCCTCAAAAGAATCTTGTCATTCGATAGTGAAAGAAGGAGATGAACAAAGTGAAGTGAAGAATGAATATATACCTTAGCATGGTGTAGATGTGTCTTTAGATAACTAAAGAGAGAGTATTGACTTAAGTGGAGTTGCAATTGTAGATCTTTTCAAACCCTTGTAATACATGAGATGCTAAAGCCTTCACCATAATGGTAAATAGTGATATGAATTTGGTTGCTCATGATTCCACAAAAAATACACCTTCTATAAAAGTGTCCTAAAATATTATGGATCTTTGTGATATCACTGACCCTAAAAGCTACTAAGTGTAAAAAATAAATAAATGCATTTATTATGGAGCAACTAGGGTTGGTGTGAGGCATATTTAGTACCTTTTTCGATCAAATTGACTTTATTCAAACTCTTTCATGTGAGCGCAAGAGATAACAAACTGAATAAGTTTTTTGAGCACTGCATGCAAATCCTAACAAGAAAGATTCATGAGTATTTGTTTGGTTATTTTTAAAAACTCTAAATTTCATCATGGCTACACCTTTTTTATTTATGTTGTTGAAAAGCAAAAACCAAATTTTAAGAAGCATTTATACAAATCAATGGAAATTGACATGGATGGAGCATTTTTCCATGCTCTTGTCAACATGATGCATTCAGAGGATGTTTATATCTACATTCATTCATAGCTAAATGAATACAACCATATGAAGATGAAAGAGTTTAGGTACAATAATCTCATAGGAGATGATTTTTAGCTTAAACCAGAATATGCAAATGTGGAATTAAAAGGATTGGATGTTTGGAATCTAGAAAGAAATGTGTTTTAATACACAAACATTTAAACATTTATTTAAATATATATATTTATTAAAATTAAAAAAAAATCCATGCCCTAAAGTTTCAAATTATAAATATACACAAAAAATTTGAAGAATTTTTTTTTTACTATATAAAGATTGTGAGTAAAATATAAAGGAATCTAAGAGGATAAATGTAACATAATTGAGCAATTGATATAACTATGAGTACTTAACCAGTTAATATAACTGCCTCTGTCTACCACCCCTAACAATGTGATACTAATTTTCCATTCGCCAACACTTCCCCCTCTTATGACATTGTTCCTATAAATGTATCCCCTAAAAGCTCTTATTAACTTTGCTAATAGACCCCCATTTACGGCCTATATAAAAAAATGTGTTGATTACAATATATATATACATCTTTGTGAAGATCTTCCTTGAAGAAACAAATCCTGAATTAGGTGGAGCTCCATCAAGCTATCTCTTAACTCTCATAAAGGTGTAGCCCCTAGATTAGTTCCCAATTTCTTCTTCCTAAGAACTCCCAAATCATAGATTCTTCAAATTATTCGACAACAATCCATACCGAGCTCTCTAAACACATGGCTCCATCAAGGTTTTTGATAACCCTCAAAAGGGTATAATTTAGATCATAGCCTTAAGTGCTTGTTGGAAAACCATCCATATTGAGCTCTAACAAAACCTTGTACTTGTCTCCAAAAAACAAACTTCACAATATATATATTCTTCAAATTTGCTAGCAACAAGGAAAAAAAAATTAAAACAAAAAATGTTTCTCATGCAAAGCATCATCACAAATTGAGAAGCTAACTTGAGATGATGGAAATTCCTCCATCCTCTAGTTCCACCAATATCCAATGTGAATCTATTATGGTTTATCCATTTGATATCTTTGATGATTCTTTAGAGACCTTGTTAGATGTTGCAAAGATAACCCCAATCTGAATGAAATTTACAATGTTCTTATTTCTAATGTAATGACCCTTCATATAGCCAAAGAACATTCCCCTCTTTGGATCATATTTAAAATCAAGACATTCAAAGAAAAATAACCATATATCTCCACAAAAATCATCCGTTTAAAATGCACAACTTTGTTGTTCATTCTAGTGGCATTTGTCAAAGCAATATAGATCATATCCTCCAACCGTTAGACATCAATCACCACTTATAACACCAAATTGAAGAGTGGTAAATGGCAGCTACAACCCACAAATGGTCACCCTGGACTGGGCCCATTTGAGGAATTTTTGTCCCAACATCAACTTCGAATCAATGATTGTAAAACAAGTGATAAGGCTGCTTGTCCCCAATTCATAAATATTTCAAATGTTTCAATTTTCCACAAGGTTTGAATGGCTAAAATTTAATTTTTATTTAATCCAAAAGGAAATAAATCCCTTTTAATAAAATAAAATGTGTATTTATTTAATTGAAGTTAATAATATTACTTAAAATAAGTGTTGCTGTTCAAATTTAAATCTATTTTTAATTAAATGAATTTTTATTTTATTTTATTAATATTCATTTCTGATACATAATCTTATTTTTATTTTTATTAAAGAGATATTATCATCTTGGGAATAAAATAAATGAGAATATCCTCTCAAAATTATCTATGATGAAAAAAATGGAAACAAATCAGTTAAAAGGAAAATAAACTAAAAAAAAAGAATTCCAATCAAGATTTGTTTCTATTTTACTATTTATCCCACATTGCTTCTGAATTTGCCTTCAATTCTACTTTTGCCTATAAAATGAGCCCTCATTCTCATTTCAAGAATCACGAATTTTTACATCAGACTTATGCTACAAATTTGAATTTTATCATTTGAGATTACATTAGTTTGATTATATAAGCATCTTATTTTTAGAGCATATAGTTTAATATTGCATTTTAACTTAATCTTCATAGTAAATTAATTTGCAAAATAATTCATTTATGGCATTGCATGTAGATTAATTTTCATTTCAATAAATTAGTTTGGTTTATTGCATTTTACAGCCATTTAGATTAGTTTTCATTGTTGCATTGCAAGAACAAGATTCATGGAGATTGGCATTCTTGCTTCTCCTCTTTGAATCTCTCGTTCCGAGATTGTATTTGCAGGGGTAACAGGGTTAATCTGAGGGCCACAACATCAATCTCTGCTCTTCTCGGATAGAGAGCTGTGAATTGATTTGCAAGGACTCATTATTGAGTATCCTTGCATGCAAGGATTCACAGAAGTATAACATATTTTCAGTTATACATTTTGGCGCTCACCGTTCTTAATTTTTAGTTTTTAATTTAATTTAGTTTTTAATTTAGTTTTTAAATTTCGTTTTAAATTTAGTTTTTAATTCAGTTTTAATTCAGTTTTTAATTTAGTTTTTAATTCAGTTTTTAATTTAGTTTTTAGTTTTTAATTTAGTTTTTAATTTTTAGTTTTTAGTGTAGTTTTTAATTTCGTTTTTAGTTTTGATTCATTAATCCAGCTTCCACTCAGTTGCAGGAAAAACGATTTCTGGGTTTGTAGCCAGGGTCAAAATCCGATCTAGGTATCTTTCAGTTTTTTGATTTCTTTCACAGATCTGAAGAAAATAGCTGCACAAAAACTGTCGCGCGTCATTTTTTTCAGCTGGCTAAAGATTTAAAAAAAATATTTTTTCATCTTCTACTTGCTGGATTAAAAAACGATTTCTGGGTTTTATTTTTTGCTTCAAAAAATTTCTGGGTTTCTGTTTTTATCTACTCATTATAAACAGATTTTTCAGAAATCAAATTTGAAGATTTTTTTAATTTAGTTTTTAATTTTTTAGTTTTTAATTTAGTTTAGTTTTTAATTCTAATTTAGTTTTTAATCTTAATTTAGTTTAGTTTTTAGTTAGTTTGGTTTAGTCTTTAATTTAGATTTTTAATTTAGATTTTTTTAAGTTTCTAAAATTCAAATTAGATTTTTTTAAACTTTGTTAATTTAAAGTAGATTCTTTAACTTTGTTAATTTAAATTAGATTTTTTTTACTTTAGATTTTTAACTTTATTAATTTAAATTAGAATTATTAATTTAGATTAGATTTTTTTTAATTTAGATTAGATTTTTTAATTTTATTAATTTAGATTAGTTTTGTTTTAAATTTTTAGTTTAGTATTAGATTAATTCAGTTTAATTTTAGTTTTGTTAACTAATTCTTCTTAGATTTAATTTTGACTAGATTAAATTAGACTTTTTAATTCTGGTTCTTCTCAATTCTTTTTTCACAGCATAACAGTTTTTGCAGGACGCCAGTCAGAGAACTTGAAACACACTAACGGTTTGATTGCAGGACGCATGACAAAGACTTGAAAACAAACACTTACGCTTGTCAAAGATCTTATTTAAAAAAACATTGTGTTTGTTTTCCTGCTTTTCAATTCACATAGTCTAATTAGGGCTTCATTAAAATTCTTAGGAGTTTTGATAGTGAGTAGGGAATTTGGCTCTTTGTTACATGGAGGTGATGACCATGGACAAATCCAGGCTCCTTATGATCTTACTAATATGACGAACTCTTAGGGAGCGGAGCAAGGTAGTGAAGCTTTAGCACTTTCACTCGTCAGGGGATTATGCTCTTCTCTCATTAAGAGAATCAGAAACCCAAAAGCGTGTGGATTTGGTGAAGTGAAACTAGCTTGGTGATTAAGGTTGTTTAGCATGTTTGGGTAAAGAGACGGGCTAGAGAAGTATGCTCTTCTCCTTTTGGGAGAATCAGAAAATCAGAAACCCGAATCCGAGCCATGTCCAGTGTCACCTTTAGAGGGCCTGCCGGAAGTTGAACCTCTGGGAACGACGAAGTGAGTACACACACTATGCAGCGGTGATTCCACCTCACTACTATAATAAAAGAGCGTCTTGTTGAGTCTAAAGACTCCAAGACCATAGTAACTTCTTTTCCATGACTTGGACGATCATCATGGAAAAGCTCTGTTTATTGCACTGAGCGGCGCCGCTCCGAGCCCTGCTTGTGGGGGTGTGTGATTTTCAGGTGTTGGTGTGGCTGCGAGGCCCAAGCTCTGTATCAGAGGCACCGAAGGTTATTGTGAACGGAAGCCAAGTAAAAACCTCTTAGTTAGTTGCCTACCCGGTTTACCTCCGAAAGGAGTCATAATCTTTGCGCAAGGAGGGGGAAGAATCTCTCCGTATGTTGATCATTCACAGATTCCCATCATAGGCATACTGGGCGTTTGGGCCCGAGTTTGGCCCCTACTACAAGGGTAACCTTTGAATGTACATTGTTGAGTCCTTGGAAAAACCAAAAACATGGGCGCCCTCTAGGGGGTGACACGACTGTGTGAGGTGCACGTATGCGCATAAGCAATGGGGCAAAGGTTTTGACTTCTCACCATTTTCTTTAGTAGGGATAGCTATGTGTTTGTTTTTGAGTCTTAAACATTGTCCAAACATCTTCAAACAAGACTCCCCCGATACTATCAAGTTGCTTTGTCCTTGATAGATCTGTTATCGACTACTTTTTGTATCACAACTTGTCTGATTGAAACCTATGTGCTTGATCAAAATCTGTGGATATACTTGCTTAATCTTTGCAAACAAACAACAAACTGAAATACTGAGTTCTTCGATTAAGTGACTTGTCCCAGTTTTAGAGACTTGTTCTGTATTTAGGGTTTATGTGTCCTTGACCTTTTGAATTAGTGATCCTTGATCTCATAAGCGATTTTGCTTGAGATTGGCAAATTAGGAATTGTTCCTGTCAAATAGATAAATTTTTAGACTCTTTGATAACACACTTGGAGAGTGCTAGTAGTCTCCTTGTCCACCCATTTTCATACAATTCAAACTCATTACACTTTGTGTAAGTCATCCTCTTGATCCATATGTGCTAGAGTATTCACCCAAGAATTGAGCACCTACGTGGCGGTGTTGGTTTTGCACCTATTTACCTTGATTCTATTTCACCATCTCTCGGACAAAGAGAAACTTTTACTATCCCTGAAATGCAGTGATGGCGTTTCTTAGAATTATGCGTTTTGCTTGAACTCTCCCTTTCATGTCGGTCACAGCAAGATATCAAGTGAGCCAAGGCGACCTCAGATAGTCTTTAACTAACTACCCCCAGTTCAGACTCGTCAAAAGAGAAAGGAAAAGGAACCAATATTTGCCCAGTCACCTAGGAGTCGGTTTGAAACCTATTTTGACCCAAAGAGCCATTTTAGTGACTTGAGTACCCCCTCAGCACCTTCCCACTTAGGTATGGATATGAGTTATCATCACTCGGCGGAGAGGGAAGCCATGGATCAAAATCTTGATGATATCTATGAACAACACAGAAACAACATGATATTTGGAAATTCTTCTCATGATGATCAACCTGGTTCACCCCTCATTAATACAAGATATTTGGATGCCCATCAACGGGATGAAAGGTATAAGAGACGATCTCACCAAGAACAATGGTCACAACACGAAGGCCAAGACAATGAACCTCGTGATGCTCATGTCAATACAACGTATACCAATGACTTGTTCAAACAGTCTAGACCAAGCTCACCACTTCAACATACCTCAAGGTTCACAAGTGATAGGCTTAGAAGAATTGAACGTGAAAAGAAATCCTTTCTAGATGAACAAGCTGCAAAGCAAGAAAAGTTTAGACAACTTGAGGAAGAGAGCCAAGCTTTATTGGAGGTACAAAGGAAACTCGCTCAAGAGGAGCAAGATAGGCAGTTAGCCCACCAATTAAACAAACAATACAATACAAGGGGTGCTAACAGTGGACATAATTCTCCTCCCTCCACCCTTTCCAGAACACCAAGAAGTAGAAGGCAGTCAAGCACCCCTTCTAGATCTCCTAGTCCTAGAGGAAGAAGGGCCTCTCAGTATGCTCACTATAGGAGGCAAACTCCTCCCAGAAATTCAAGACCACACTCCCAACACATACATCCTGGTTCCCAACATGGAGGTGGTAGCTCACATTATGATTTTGATACTAAAGACTTCATGCGAATACAACAAGAGCCTATCTTCAGCGATTATGTGGAGAGGTATTTGGAACAAAACAAAGATAAGTTCTTGAAGTCTAATCAACAAGTGCGAGTCCTTATAATTTTGATGTGGACAACAAAATACAAGCAGAAATCCCTCTCCAAAGGAGAGGAAATCCGCCAAATGGAAACAAATGATGGAGAAAATGATGCAACCCTAAGAGCTCATTCTCACTAGACTCGAACATTATAATCCATTCGACAAGGTGTGAGTATGAAAGATTTTCCAAAGAGGGGTGGAATTCCCACAATCGATAAATAGCGGTGTGATCCACCGCGACCATGTCGCGATGGAGTTCTACCTCTATGAGCTTTGAATTCCATCGGGGATGATTTCCTATTTGATGAGGTTGTTCCTAGGGTCTTAAAGGACAAGCAATGGAATGGTTTACCAATATCACTCCTCTGTCAAGACTTTTTAGAGAACATGAATTTGTTCAACACTTAATATAATCTGTCAAGACTGTTACTATGTTGGACCTATGCAACTGAAACAAAATCGAGGGGGAATCCTTTGTTACCTTCTTGCAAAGGGTGGAGAGACAATGCTCATTATCCTAGGGCGATCCATGAGGGATGATGAAAAGATTGACATACTTGTTAGTAATTTGGTGCCTGAAATGAGACATGAGATCAAAAGATAGTCTTCACTTCCTTTGATACCATGATTGAAACTACATGCCGCATTGAGGATGTTCTAAAAGAACAAGGCATTTTGACTAGACATAACAATAATACCAACAATGGTCAACACAACAATAAGGATAAAGGGAAGAACAACCATTGGAACAAAAACAAACAAGTTGTCAATGATGGAGTTGTGGATTCTTCCCAATCAAGAGATCAAAGTGTTCTTAATTTGACTAAGGTTGTGCAAGCAATGAAGCTTAATGCACCTCCACAACAAGAAAGTAAACCAAGATATCAGGAGAGGCCCACAAACCAGAAGCAACAATTTACCAAATTGGGTGACTCATATGAGGATATTCTCAAAACTCTCATTGCTAACAACTTGGCACATCCTCAGGATCCTGCAAAATTTCACATTCCAGATCCTAAGCCACATTGGTGGGATGACATGGCATTCTGTAAATTTCATAATGGCCCCGGCCATACTATTGAAAACTGTTGGAAATTAAAACATATAGTCCAAGATTTTATAGAAAGTGGAAAGCTTCAAGTTGATGGCCTAAATACCAATGCTGATCATAAGGCTTTTAAAGAACCTTTGCCTAATTGACAAGGGAAACCTCTAAATCCATGAGAATAAGCAGAAATTTTGCAATCAACTACACCTATCTGATGGCGAGAAAATGTGATAAACATGCTTGAAGTTGTGGAGCCAAGTGTTAATATGATAAGGAGTAAGGACCATGGTTATGACTCTCCCCTATTTTGACAACCAACCTATTGTGAAGATGTGAGGAGTCCCTCATTCTAGGTTATCTTCCCAAGCCCTTAATCTTTGTTACCGGGAGTCAAGCTATTATTCTCAGAGGGCCTAGTTCAGGTCCATCCAACAAATCTAAGCAAGTGTCATCCAAGAATGTCACTATAAAGTCCACCACTGCTCTCAAACCAAACTACAATCTTGTAGATCAGTTACAGAAAACTCCAGCACAGATCTCAATCTTAGAGCTTCTAGAGTTGTCCCCTAGACATAAGCAGATCCTTGAGGACGCTTTGCGCACAGCAAATGTCCCCAACAACATTGATATAGACCAATTCCAAGGCATGGTGAATCACATTACTAGCCCACATTACCTTTCTTTCTCTGCAGATGATGACAAATCCCTAAGCCATCACACAATCTTGCCCTTCACATTGAAGTCATGATTCATAAAACCGATGTCGGTAGCGTGTTGATTGATGGGGGAGTCTTTGGAGTTAAATATCGTACTTTAATTTGTTAAAACTTTGGGCTATTGAGGAGCAAGTGATCGTACTAGAAAGAAGATCACCATAAAGATATATGATGAGAGCGAAGTTCTAAGGGGTTGGCTGTCCTTCCTATCAGGATTGGCCCAGTTGAAAAAGATATCTTGTTTCAAATTGTTGATACTGGACCCCTTGCATACAACATTTTACTGAGTAGACCATGGATTCATGATATGTAGGCAGTGTCATCTACCTACCACCGGTGTGTTAAGTTCCCCTACAATGGAATAGAAATTTGCATACCAGGGGATAACACCTTATCAATTAACTCAATCTCAGCTAATGTTCATGTCCCTCTTAACCGAGCAGCAGAGGATTATGAAACAACTTTAGCAGACTGTCAAAACAAATTTAAGTCAGTAGACCTTGGCATGGGGGTATCAACTTGACTCTTTTGCAAAGATTCCTGTTTCCCCTAGAACATATGGAAAGCCTTCACAGGAGATGAAACCATCATCTTCAGCAATGACACTATTTGACAAGTTTGTTGAATCCTGGGTGCCAATACAAGATGAAAAGAATTAGTACATTGAAGTTGGATATATACAAAGGGAGAAATACCAACACAATGAAATTTCTCCCCTCTCCCTGAAGTCCTATGGGAAGGGATATACTTTTAATCAAGAAGATGGGGTTATCAGGATATGGCCCTCTTAGTCCGCAGGGTTAAGATGCTGAAGTAGGAACCCACTCAATCATGATCTTTGCATGTAAGTCCTAAGAAGCGGTTGGCCTAGGCTTTATGAACAACAATAAATGCACTGTCCCCATTTCCGATAGGCGGGATAGTAAAGATGACACAGAATATGTACCATATTTGACCAATCAACAAGACATAACAGATGATTGGATACCTTCAACAAATCTCCTTTGGGAAGATTCAAGAGATTTAATAATTGATAGTCCTCCTATCTCATTTGCAATAGATAGTGACTGTATGAATGCAAGATTGACTATGGATAATGTCTCTATCCCAGCTGCAATGGATGGTGATAATTCAGATAATTTTGTGATTGAGCAAATTGCTAGAGGAGAGGAGCCTCTTCCAAATCTTGAGGCTTCTACATCACGAGGCTCCAACAATAATTCGGAAATAGACTCTCATGAGTTTGAATGGGATTCACTCTCAGATGCAACAGTTGACTTGGATATGGACGTTGTCCATGCTTATAGTTCTCAACCTGATGTAACTGACGAGTCATGTGTTAGATTAGAAGATTGGAACCCACATGTCGCATTAGTAGACGATTCTTAGCTTGCTAGGATAAATTCTGATTTAGACACTTTA
>VDFB02020736.1:0-92632 GCA_007258455.2 Sequoia sempervirens
GAGTTCTTCAAACAAGAGCTTGTGTATTTAGGCTTTGTGGTATCCCAAGGAACGCTGAAGATGGATCCAAGTAAGGTAGAAGCCATCCTAAACTGGCCTACACCAACCACAGCAACTGAGGTAAGAAGTTTTCATGGTTTGGCTCAGTTCTATAGGAAGTTTATAAGGAATTTTAGTGGTATATGTGCACCAGTGTTAGATACAATCAAGGGTGGTTAGAAAACAAAGTTTAAGTGGACTTTAGAAGCTGATAAAGGGTTTGAAAAGTTGAAAAAAGAAGTGGCAACACAACCTATCTTGTTATTCCCTAGTTTTGATAAATTGTTTACAGTTGAGTGTGATGCAAGTGGAGTAGCAGTAGGAGGAGTCCTTAGTCAAGAAGGTAGGCCTGTAGCCTTCTTCAGTGAAAAACTTAATGAAGCCAAGCAAAAATACTCCACCTATGATCTGGAACTTTATGCTTTAGTGCAGTCCCTTGGGAAATGGAGGCATTATTTACTGCCCAAAGAGTTTGTGGTCTTCACGGATAACCAGGCACTTAGTTATATCAATACCCAGGAGAAGTTAAGCAATAGGCACTTGAAATGGATGGAGTACATTCAAGCCTTCACATTTACCATTAAGCACAAGAAGAGGCAGCAAAACAAAGTGGCAGATGCATTAAGCAGGAGGATGTTGACAGTCCAAGAGATACAGCTGAAAAGCATTGGATTGGAAAGTTTTAAAGATCTCTATGATGATGATGAAGACTTTTCCGAAGCCTACAAGGTATGTTCAGACTTTGCAAATCACTTTCACAGTCAATATGCTGAGTATACATTGCAAAATGGGTTGTTATTCAAGGGCAATCTGTTATGTGTCCCAAGAGGATCAATGAGAGAAAACCTGATCCAAGAAAAACACAATGGCAGTCTTAGTGGGCATTTTGGTATTAACAAAACTTTAGAGTTGGTACAAAGGTTTTATTATTGGCCTAAGTTAGCACGAGATGTCAGAAAGTATGTTGAACAGTGTGTTGTTTGCATGAAAGCCAAAGGGGGAGCTAGCAATGTTGGGTTATATCGGCCCTTGCCTATTCCGAACAGACCATGGGAGTGCGTGAGCATGGATTTTGTGGTAGGTCTTCCCAAAACTAAATCTGGTTGTGACAGTGTTTTTGTAGTTGTGGACAGATTTAGTAAGATGAGTCACTTTATTCCTTGCAAGACTACACATGATGCAAGTTATATTGCCCATCTATTCTTCAAGGAAGTTGTGAGAATCCATGGATTGCCATTGAGTATTGTTTCTGACAGGGATGTGAAGTTCATGAGCCATTTTTGGAAAACACTATGGAGCAGATTGGGAACTAATTTGTCATTTGGATCAGCATACCATCCTCAGACCGATGGTCAAACAGAGGTGGTTAACAGAGTGTTAGGTAACCTATTGAGGTGCTTGACAAAGGAATATGGACAGACCTGGGATATGGTGATTTCCCAAGCTGAATATGCATATAATGATAGTGTGAACAGAACTATAGGAAAAAGTCCATTTGAAATTGTGTATGGGATGCATCCAAGAGGAATTTGTGAGCTCAGAGACCTTGGAACAATGGAGAATAGGAGTGGACATGTAGAAGACTTCACTCAAACCATGAAGGAGATTCATGAGCAGGTTAAGAAGACAATCACAGCAGCAACACAAAAACTGAAAGATAAAGTTGATGAGACAAGAAGAGATGTGCAGTTTCAAGTGGGTGATTATGTGATGGTTCACCTCAACAAATCCAGATTGCAGAAGGGGATGTCCACCAAGTTGCAAATGAAGCGGGTAGGACCATGCAAGGTGATAGCTAAGTATGGAAAGAATGCATACAAGGTGGAACTTCCATCGGATTTGGGTATATCTTCACTCTTCAACGTTGCTGATTTGATCAGGTACAAGGGTACAGTAAATGATGAAGTTCAGAACAGTCAGGAAATTTTTAAAGATATCAGTAATATACCCCTTCCAAGTCAAGAGAAAGCTCAGGCAGAGAAGGTCTTGGTGTCCAGGGTGAAGAAAGCAACAAGACACAAGGCATATATGGAACACCTTGTCAAGTGGAAGGGCAAACCTGAGTCTGAGGCTACCTGGGTTGAAGAAGCAGATTTCAAGAAGCAAGGAATTGATCCATCACTACTGACACCTCAAGTTCCTTGATTTTTGTGCTGAGAGGGGGAGAATGGTGCAGGAGCACCCAAAATACAAGCGTAATTTTAATGTATTGTTTTTTATCTTTTTGCTTTGTTTTGTAATGGTCTAAAACACCATTGATAAGGTGTAAGGGGACCTTTTTAGAGCTTTAGTTTAAATTTGAATAAGTTAGGAATCTTTTGGGGGTTGATTCCTAAGATTTTGTGTCTGTTTGCAAAACACAGTGTGTTTTCAAATGCGCATTGGTTGGTCACTTTTGAGCTCGAAATGTAAAACCTAACTGATTTTCCCGTGTTGGAAAAGAAAGAGCTCGACATTTTGAGTGGGCTGGAAGTTGTTGGGAGTTTCGGTGTGAGCAGTTTTCTGGAAATAATAAAGAAAACAGAGATTTCATGTGTTAAAGAAAAATCTATCTATTTTCTGATTTTTACTGTGTAGCAGCAATCTTAATGTTTTAGCGGGCATTCAATGTGTTTGTTGAGATGTAAAGACTCCCTTTGAATTGTTATTAGTGGCGTTTTAAACAACTTTTCAACGTTTCTTTCTGTTCTTGTTTGTATTGTGCTTTACTTTCTCATTTTCTTTTTGACTAGTAAATCTGCTTACAATGGTGGTTTAGTCTGTTTCTGCCCGCGCCAAGAAGCATGGCCGTGTGGGAAACAAGACTAAACCTCTCACTTGTACATAAGCTAGTTGTAGGAGAGCAGAGAAGTTTCGTTTCCTTGATGAAAAGCTGTCCCTAGGTGAGCTAGAAGGCCCGGTTGGGAAAAGACAGCAATAACTTATGTTTGCGTGGCAGGGGTGTTCATTTTGTTGCAAGCCAAGGTGGTTGGCGAGTGCATGAAGCCTTGGAACAGGCGTAGGAGTGTAGTCAGAGCTTTTACCAGTGTATTTAAGACTGGAAAAAAAAACAAAACAGACCAGTGATGGTTTAAACCCACATTTATGGAATAATGCTGAGTTGTGCTTGTGTGCAGCAGAGAAGGGTCCCAAACCCTAAGAACCTGGTGGAAATTGGAAAAAGACTCTGAGTGTCAGAAGGGAGCTGAGTTCAGTTTAAAAAGAGAGAGGAAGTATAAGTAGTTTCCTTGTGTGTGGGGCTAAAAGGGCCAAGACTTGTAACCCTGCCCAAAACATAAAACTGTGACTTTATGCTAGTGCTGGAAAGCCTGAGTATGGCGATTAGGCAAAGACCTTTCCTGATGTTTTTTGAAGCCATAGAAGTCTGAACACACCCTGCCAAACAAGTTTTGGAAGTGGATGAAGTTGAACTGGTCTTTAAATTGATTAAGGGCTAGTTAGTGAAGTGAGGGAAAGAAACACCAAGAAATGCTTGGTTAAGACATTATATTTGTTTTGGAATATTGATAGCAGGGTTGGCAGCAAAGACCAGGGGTGCCTAATTAATTTGGGAACCTATAGGTTTGGTGGAGGCAGCAACACCAGGGGTTATCTAAAGTGAGACCCAGAGCATTGAGTCAGTGAATGATTCAATCCAACCCTCGTTCTATCACCCAGCCATGACCCTTATTATGATTCTTCTCTTCAAACTTATGGTCAAAATGGAGCTCAAGTACCATGTTAATATTACAAGTGCTCTGAACATGGATCACTTTTGGGAGTAAAAGTTGCCAACACACTTAACCCTAGACTGCCCATAAACATGGAGGATCTTCTTGCTACTGGGATCTATTTTGAATGCTTGAATAATCCCTTATTCAAACCCATTATGGAGATTTTTTCCTAGTGCACTCCTAGAACTATTGAAGTTCAATGTTCGGAAGGACCTCAACTCACATGAAAAAGCTTTCACAACAACAATATGGGAGTTGTTACCTTGGAAATGTTGAGGATAAAAACTCCTCTCTAGGACTCTATATGAAGAAGCTTTGGCCTAGGCAATATAGGTTGGTAACATTCAATCTATTATTTGATGCAATTATTTGGTGAATCATATGCCTTTCAAACCTCTATCATCCCACCTCTAAGATGAGACATTTCTTGATAGAAAAAGAACCCCATGAATCTTGTGTTTTTTTAAAGTTTGAGGGATTTTTACTAAAACAGAAGGAAATATACATTCAAAAGATGTCATGCTCCAAATCACAAACCCCCACAGCCTGTGCTAGTATAATAATCGCTGACTAGGGAGAATATTAAATAGCAGTGATTCCCTATTAATATAAGGCAGCACTTGGTTATAGAGGGGTGTGTCCCTTAACTAATGAATAGATGTGACCCTACCCATGGGAAATATAAAAAGGAGAATAATTCATTTGTGAAAGGGAGGAAGGGGAAAAAGAAAATCAAGGAAGCAGATTGCACAAAGAGAAATAAGAATTGGAAATATTAGAAAACCTATTGGAATAAATATTATTTCTAGCAAGAAGATTATTGTAAGTTTTAAATTTAATTAGAAATATATATATGTGATCATGCAATAATGATGCTTGCAGTAATTATTGATTCTTTTAAGTAATCACGATTCTTCCTTTATTATGAATATGGGGTAATAGATTCGATAATAATCTATTTGGAATTAAGTAGAAATGATTGAAAAACAGGAAGGCCAATCAACCTTTCGAGCTCACGAGAGGTGAAGGCCCGATAAACCCGCCATCAAATATGCCACCCATAGGGGGTTATGTGATGTCCCCATCACAAAGGGGTATCTGAGATAAGTATAGCTTAATATATTTATATTTTTGATATACAATTATTGTTAATATTATACACTTTCAAATATAATACTCATATTTTACAATGCAGAATATTTTCTAACTAATTCAGATGATAAGCAACAGCTCAAGCAACAGATGATTAGGCACGAAGTTAAACGAAGGGACTAGTTTTCTTAACAAATCGAGCATGAAAGGACACGTAGGAAGAAAGGAGACACCAAGCAAAGGATGCGTCCTCTGACATCATGCCATATTTAGACACCCACGTACAAGGAAGAGAGGATATACAGGAAGAAAGGAAAAAGGAAGAGGTCTACACACAGAGATCGACATTATACAGCGTTTAGAAGAAGGAAACTCCGATACAGAGTTTAGAAGAAGAAAACTCTGATACAGGGTTTAGAAGAAGGAAACACCCGATGAATGTCCCAATTCTCAAAGAGATATATTCGAGCATTGAATGTTTTGATATCATGGCATTAAATATTCACTGAAGAAGAACAAAAACTAAATCCAATCCCATTAATCTTAGTTGATCATTTAAAGTGATCATCAACTTATTTATGCACATCCGCCACCCAATGTTTGTGAGTCCGGTGAATAATGGATTCCTCAACTTCCGCCATCAATATTCTCAGATGCATCAAGTATACAGTTGCTATCATTAGTCAGAAAGAAATCACGTCTTTCCTATCCACACTGGGTGAAGGCATCATAAACGCGTATATGGGCATTCACCAAACTTATCAAATGAATAACAACATGGAGGCGACAAGTCGAAGCATCTATATGCTTGAATGCTATGGGAATAAGAGGAGATTACTATTGTACACGAGCATGTCAACTTATTTAATATTGTCGATGATTATAAATCATTACCAAGTAAATCACCTTAATATTTGATAAAGACAATATACCAAGCTATCGAAGCTCTAATCCGCTGATAGTCAAGTCAAACACAAGGTTCCCCCGAAGATAATATATACAAAGATAATACATGCTTTGTCGTCGCCTGGACCATTAGCACTGCAGTAGGGAAATCGATAAAGAGACATCAATAATGATTATCGCGACAGACCCAAGTGAAGATTCGAGCGAGATAAACTGATGGAGAATAGTCTCCTATTCATTAAAGGGTCACCATAATTCTCCATCACCATCTACCTCAGGAAGACTCTACATATATCTTGGGGAATCAATTGGAAGAAGATACGAAGATATAGAGGAGTAAGTAAAGAGTGAATATTGAAGCATTAATAAAGAAAACACAAAATTAGAGGGCAGCCACTAATCTTAGTAAAACAATCATCAGACATAACTAAAGGACGTGACCAATCGATGGTCAACCCAGTTCAACAAAGGGGGCGACTCTTTGGTTAAGACATGGATATAAAAGGGGGCAAAAGAGATATGAGGGGATCAGGGAATAGTGGAGTTATTGATTGGAAAAGGTAGTGTTCAGAATTATAGATTAAGTATCTCAAAAAGGAAACCATTTATAAGGAGTATATACATATGATTTTATAATCCAGCTAGTATGGACCTTGGAAGAAGCTCTTAATAGGATTGAGAGTTCAGCATTGAAATTATGGGCTCCAAATCCATGGAATATTTTAATTAAGAAGACTAAAGATCTGTAGTGCTCTTTGAAGCAAAGGATTAGTCCTAATCAATGGTGTATGGGCAATTAGAATGTAATGTCCCCATTTTGGCCTTATGCTCTTCATTTGGATTTAGCCTATTTCCGGAAATCCGTAGGCTAAGCTGAAGCAGAAAATTAGGGTTTCCTCTTTCAGATGTTTTTTCAAGGGTTTCCTGTTTCAGATATTGCTCAGTTGGCGTTCAGAGGATGTTGTGCAGACTTTCTATTTTTAGCAAGTCTATCTTTTAGCAGTATCTGTTTAGCAGCAGTTCAATGCCTTGCAGTTCGGTTGTTCAATTTAGCTTTCTGATGGTTTTGAAGCGAACTTACTATTTTTGCATTGGCTATTTATAGTAAGTCTAAATTTGGCAGTAGCATCATCAGCAATTCAGCCCAAGTCATCTTGCTATCCTTCAGTTTCAGTTTGGCTTTGGTTATCTTAATGGACTAAGTTTATACTTAGTCATTATATTACTTAGTTGTACCCCACGCCTAGGAGTGATAACTTCATGTTGTTTTTAAAGAGGGGACATTATGGGGTCAATTGTGCATTTAATGATTTATTAAATGTTTTATTATTGCATCATTAAGTTGGACGCCTAAAGGGAGGTTGAATAAAGTTTTATTATTTCAAAAAGTAAAATGCTTAAAAGTGGCGTCCCTCTTGGAAGTTGAATTGATTCAACTTCTTGGAATTTGAAGTGATTCAGTTGCCAATTGAAGCTTATATATTGAGGCTTTGAGAAGAGTTCTTGATCTTTAGAAAAATATAACGTTATGCTACTGGTTTGAAATCCAGAATCCGGCTAAGGGATAGCTTAGCAAATTTACTCCACTCTTCGGGCTTGAAACTATGCCCCCCTAGGTGGTGGATTGTGAGTGTGCTTCATCCAAAACTTTTGGATGACATTTAATTTTGTTCTAGGTATTGGTGATTCATGTTTGTTAACTATGGGCGACCCTTCTCATAGAAGATGAGAATTTATTGTGAAGAATCTGATTTTTAAGAGCCAAATCGCCCTTTTAGCCGTCCTTCTTGCTTGGCATTGGAATTTGTGCCAATAAATAGGGATGCTTTGATGCAATTTTATGATCTGATTGGGGGCGCCATCCTCCTAGAAGACCTTTGCACTTCGTTTCAGTCAATTCAGAGGTAAATTCATGAAGTTACGAGCATTTCTTTGATTTCCAGCTTGCTGGTTCACAGTTTTAGTCTGCTGGTTTTTGTTATCAGACCTCATTAAGTTCAGATTTTGGCTTCATTAACAGTCCTTGAGAGTTTTAAACATTGCTATAATCATCCTTCTTATATTTGTATTCATTCTATTGTTGTAACACTCGTAATTTGCAGATTCTTTCAATTGTAAGGTTGAGAATTAGTAGTACTAATCCAACCATTATTATTATTGCAATTACTTGTGATTTCTAATGCAAATACTTTAACCCCTGGATGGTTTACCGCCAGTGTGGAGAATAATCTTTGTAACTCTCATTGTACCCCACTGAAAAGTGGAGAATTCCCACTCAAGAGTGGATGCCCGCCGCAACAGATGAATTAGTTGAATTGTTTGTACTATTCCCCCCACTGTTTAAGTGGTTGAGCAGAAATCTTTATGGCTTGTTCACCGCCTAAGTTCTTTCAGTTTTGTAATAAGTACTCCGCCATATGTTAGCACCTCGCCTTCAAAAGGATCTTGTGTGCACATTCTTGGCGTGGAGTTTATTTTCCATTTCCAGTTGTATCAGTTTCAGTATTGAGTTATTGATCCTAGGGATCCTCTGACCATATGCCCGCCCCTCTTCCTTAAGTGGTTTTAGGGTGGATGCTTGTGTTAGAGTTCTTTTCCGCATAGTTTTGGTTTGGAGCTAACCTTAACGGGTGCTTGTGCATTGTAATTGATATTGAAAATCAAGAGAAAAAATTAAGGGGCATATTTCAGTGGTATCAGAGCAGAAGATTCTGCCATCCTGTGATCAGTGCTTCATGTTTAGGCAGTTGAGTAACAAAGATCTCTGGTACTACACCGAAAGTCAGAACAGATTCTAGTTCAGCTCCTTGCGTTATTCAAAAGTTGGCAGTTAGGCATAGCTAATGAAGAAGAGATGAAGTTGGAAAAGACTCTCTTTATGGTTGGAAAGAGACTTGGCAAAGAACTTCAGTCAAGAGAAAATGAAGAGAACATTCTTCATTTGATGGAACAATGTTTGAGACAAGTGAAGCCATCACCTTCAGAGAGAATGGAGTTGGAACTAGGTCCTGCAATGAATTCCTTGAATCGGCCCTATTGGTTGGGGCATCTTGATGAAGAAACCAAGCTGCTGATTTCTTCTTGTTTCATGGAGATAATAAGAATTGTAATTCCTCAGTTGCCCTATGATGATGAAACTATGAAGATCATATTAAATATGATAGTGGAAAGTTTTCAAGATTTGGATGAAACTGATAGTAGCTTGTTTTCAAGAAGAGCAGCTGTTTTCAAGACATTTTCTGAAGTTAGTGCTTGCATCTTATTGATAGAATTGGAGATGGAGAATCAGACTTATCACTTGTTTAATTATCTTTTCACCTCGACCTGGAGTGAGCAAGAAGAGAGTATGCTTGCAGCTGTCATGAATGTTTTAATCTCTACAATTAAGGAAGCTGATAGTCTTCCTAAAAGTGTCCAAACTCTTCTCTTGGATGCTTACAAACGTGAAGAGCAGATTTCTCCCACTGCTGATTTGTTAGTTAAAGAAATTTTCAGTCAATGTGAAGATAAGTTGAAACCACTTTTGAAGAAGACTGTTGAAAATAGAGAAGAGATATCTGAAGCTGAAGAGGATGAAAGTTGGAATCCCTTTGAAGACATTGCAAAAGTTCAAGGGGTATCCACAAATTTGCACTTATCCAAGCATTTTGTAGAAGAATGTAATATGTCAGTGGAAGCCTGAAGACTAGTGAAGTACTCTTGTTTTCTACAAAGGAGAACAGTGAGTTGGCTTGTTTTAAGAAGCCTCATGTTGAAGATTCAAAGAAAGAACTTTTGGAAACAAAAGTTGAAACAAAGATGCATGAAGAGGCCATAAGTGCTGATCCAAATGATGAAGAAGTTCGGATAGTTGAAGATATGTGTTCAATCAGCAATTTGCTTCTTCACAATTCCAGAAAATGCTTGTTTGAAAGTCAAGTCAAGGAGAAGAAGAAGAAAGAGAAAGTTGAAGTTTCTTCCTACTTCAAAGCTGATTTGATCAAATTTTTTCAATCATGTGTAGAAGACAACATGGAAGGTGAGGCTTCTAGTAGTTATAAGGCAGATTTCTCTTCACCCAAAATCAAGCTAAGGCAAAAAGCTAAGGAATTGGAAGGCACTATGAATGGGATGATGAAGAGTGTTCATCACATGCGAGACAAGTTGGGGAGTACAGCTCAAACGATCTTTGAAATCTTTATCCGTCAAGGTTGTTCTACACCATCTCAAGCCGCATATAATGATTGCAGCTCTAGCTCACACATTGCTGATAATGGTATTCAAGTTTTGTCAAAACTTGATAAAATTCATAGGCAAGTAGAACATTTGATTCATGATGTGCCTAGTGGAGAAGTTGTATGTTGCATTTCTATTGATGACATGAAGTCCATTAAATTTGCCTTGGAAGATATTAAATCTAGTCTTTTGCACATCATTCGTGACAAAGACATAGTGGCTAATATTGCTAACAAGGCATTGGAGTGGAATGAGCTTACCAAAGCAAGGTTGCAAGAAGTGCATGAGACTCTAATTGAAGCAGAAAGTCAGATTGCTGCTGTTCAATATTCATGGGAGCAAGAAAACAAAAGAAGAGCAGAGGAGCTTCAGAAAATTCTTGATGAATTGGATCTCATACAAGAAACATATGATTTGGAATGCTGTCCTGAGAGACCAAAGCATTCAAATTCTCAAGTTTTTCAAGCGTTTGACAATCTCTTGTATGAAGAAGGTTCTAGTAAGGTTTATGTAAATCCTCTTTTTGAAAATGATGAAGAAATTGCTTCAGAGATTAGTGAAGGAGGAAATTTGAGTTTGTCTTCTAGCATTGGAGAGTTGATACGTGAGTTGCACGAAGTTGAATCTACTGCTGCTCCTAGTGCAACCATTCAGCAAGAAATGATAACTCATGGATCACAAAGAAATGAAGACATTTTTATTGTTCATCAACAAAGAAATGATAGGCATGTTGATGAAGGTTTTATTCATTATTTGATGAGGATGCTTGTGAGGCTCTTGTCAAATTTTAGTTCATCTTCATCTTCACTTAGAGTGATTGATTTTAGAATTGTATTTGATGAAGGATTCATGGAATCTTTCCGGCAAGTCATATCACAAGAATCTGGATTTGATTTCTTCAACGAACAAAGGTTGGTTGAATACTTCTTGGAGTTTCAAGAAGTGGCATTGCAGATAGAACGAGCAAATCGAGGATTCATGTGAGAGCAGTTCTCACTTTGAGAAGTGGTTCTTCATGGTTGTTAGTTTGGGATCCTGGCATTACTTGGGAAGAAGGTAAATTTAAAGTAAATAGACCAGCATATAATATTCAGAATGTAGTTGTGACCATTTGCTTATGTGTTGGAAAATGTCTTCAATTGAAAATCAGTATTTGGGATCTCAAGTATTTTCTTATGAAGAATGGTATGCATAAAAAAAAGGTTGGATGGAGAAATAAGTGTCAAAAATTTTGTTTTATGTTTGCTGCTCCCTTCTTTCTATGTCATTGGTTCTTTATTTTTGATCATACATTGGTGTTCTGGGAAGGAAATATGATCAGAAGTTGGTTTGTGGTGACATGGGGTCTCTTGCTAAAGGTGACACCAACTTGGTTCATGAGCAGTTATGCTCATTTTGATGAAATTTTTTTATGTTGCAGCTGCTGCTTGTCTTCTTGGATGCTGATTTTCCAAAAATCAGATCTTAAGATGATTATTTCAGACCTCTTAGGAAACTGGTTACTTCATTTCCGGGCCTCTCCACCTCCTATTTGGACTAAATTTCTGCCACAAATGAGCAAGGGAATGATTCAATATGGTCAAAGTTTAGGTATGGGTTGTTCATTGATGGTTGACAGTGAATTTTGTGGTATCAACTCATACATTACTTTTTAGGACAGTGAGTTATTAGCTGATTTGATTTGTCAAATTGAGACTCTTGATGTGAGACATGTGAATATTTCTTGGAGTTCTTTTAGTGAAACTAGTTTGCTTCAAAGGAAGCATTGTGCATCCCCTTGGATAGGGATGGAGTGTGGAGCGTTGCTCTTGGTTTGGCATTGGTTTAGAAGCATGTTTGAAAATATTTTTGTTGCTGATTAGAATTATGAAAGCAAGGGTTGGAGGTCCTACAGACTGATATGGGACCCAGGCATTGACATGATTAGTGCATTGTCTTATGTGGACCGAAATGTGTTGCTCCACTTTAAGTATTTAAATGTTTTAATCAGAGTAGCGCAACGGATTAGAGGAACAGTGTTCCTAAGAAAGTTTTGGAATCCTGGTATCACTTGGGTTTTTTATTCAACAGTTGAAGATGATGAAGCCAAGGATGATCCTCTAGAATTTATTCCCATGATGTTTCAGTTTAATCTTAATTTGGTGATTTCTTTTGTTGGCATCCAATAGTGTAGTGCTTACATCAATGGGTGCTATCTTTCTCCTAGGTTGATTTGGGACCCAGGGATCATATTCAGTTTCAGTTTGGTTCAGCATGGTGATTTCAAGATGGCATTGGAATTGCTGGAGGACAAGCAATTTTGGGAAGGGCGGACTGTAATGTCCCCATTTTGGCCTTACGCTCTTCATTTGGATTTAGCCTATTTCCGGAAATCCGTAGGCTAAGCTGAAATAGAAAATTAGGGTTTCCTCTTTCAGATTTTTTTCGAGGGTTTCCTCTTTCAAATACTGCTTAGTTGGCGTTCAGAGGATGTTGTATAGACTTTCTCTTTTTAGTAGTTTGCTATTTTTAGCAAGTCTATCTTTTAGTAGTATCTGTTTAGCAGCAGTTCAATGCCTTGCAGTTCGGTTATTCAGTTTAGCTTTTTGATGGTTTTGAAGCGAACTTACTATTTTTGGCATTGGCTATTTATAGTAAGTCTAAATTTGGCAATAGCATCATCAGCAATTTAGCCGTAGCATCATCAGCAATTTAGCCCAAGTCATCTTGCTATCCTTCAATTTCAATTTGGCATTGGTTATCTTAATGGACTAAGTTTATACTTAGTCAATTTTATATTACTTAGTTATACCCCACGCCTAGGAGTGATAACTTCATGATGTTTTTAAAGAGGGGACATTATGGGGTCAATTGTGCATTTAATGATTTATTAAATGCTTTATTATTGCATTATTAAGTTGGACGCCTAAAGGGAGGTTGAATAAAGTTTTATTATTTCAAAAAGTAAAATGCTTAAAAGTGGCGTCCCTCTTGGAAGTTGAACTGATTCAACTTCTTGGAATTTGAAGTGATTCAGTTGCCAATTGAAGCTTTATATATTGAGGCTTTGAGAAGAGTTCTTGATCTTTAGAAAAATATAACGTTATTCTGCTGGTTTGAAATCCAGAATCCGGCTAAGGGATAGCTTAACAAATTTACTCCACTCTTCAGGCCTGAAACTATGGTTCCCTAGGTGGTGGATTGTGAGAGTGCTTCATCCAAAACTTTTGGATGACACTTTTGGATGACATTTAATTTTGTTCTGGGTATTGGTGATTCATGTTTGTTGACTATGGGCGACCCTTCTCATAGAAGATGAGAATTTATTGTGAAGAATCTGATTTTTAAGAGCCAAATCGCCCTTTCAGCCAGGTCGTACCTTCTTGCTTGGCATTGGAATTCGTGCCAAATAAATAGGGATGCTTTGATGCAGTTTTATGATCTGATTGGGGGCGCCATCCTCCTAGAAGACCTTTGCACTTCGTTTCAGTCAATTCAGAGGTAAATTCATGAAGTTATGAGCATTTCTTTGATTTCCAGCTTGCTGGTTCACAGTTTTAGTCTGCTGGTTTTTGTTATCAGACCTCATTAAGTTCAGATTTTGGCTTCATTAACAGTCCTTGAGAGTTTTAAACATTGCTATAATCATCCTTCTTATATTTGTATTCATTCTATTGTTGTAACACTCGTAATTTGCAGATTCTTTCAATTGTAAGGTTGAGAATTAGTAGTACTAATCCAACCATTATTATTATTGCAATTACTTGTGATTTCTAATGCAAATACTTTAACCCCTGGATGGTTTACCGCCAGTGTGGAGAATAATCTTTGTAACTCTCATTGTACCCCACTGAAAAGTGGAGAATTCCCACTCAAGAGTGGATGCCCGCCGCAACGGATGAATTAGTTGAATTGTTTGTACTATTCCCCCCACTGTTTAAGTGGTTGAGCAGAAATCTTTATGGCTTGTTCACCGCCTAAGTTCTTTCAGTTTTGTAATAAGTACTCCGCCATATGTTAGCACCTCGCCTTCAAAAGGATCTTGTGTGCACATTCTTGGTGTGGAGTTTATCTTCCATTTCCAGTTGTATCAGTTTCAGTATTGAGTTATTGATCCTAGGGATCTTCTGACCATATGCCCACCCCTCTTCCTTAAGTAGTTTTAGGGTGCATTCTTGGTTAGAGTTCTTTTCCGCATAGTTTTGGTTTGGAGCTAACTTTAATAGGTGCTTGTGCATTGTAATTGATATTGAAAATCAAGAGAAAAAATTAAGGGGCATATTTCATAGAAGATTTCAAAAACAACATCTTTTCTTATTTGCATGTATTTAAGTTCATGATCAAAAACAACAATCAATAGGGTTAACCTCTCATTCATCTCAAAGCATGAGTTTGGAGTTTCAATCAGAAGCACTGACAATATTCGCTTATTATATTTTTATGATGGAATTCTCACGGAATTAATTATTAAACGCTATATGCGATAGTTCAAGTTTATAATCCGGGAACTTAGTTCATCTAAATGATATTAAATGACAATTTGTGTCAATTCAATAACGATTAAGCGGAAAAATCATTGATTCGAACCAGGAGACATTATAGGTTAAGCCTCGTGGGCTGGGAGGCATATGTGTGCTCCCGGGCTTGGTGTAAGGGAGGTAGTCTTCATGCTCTTATCAAGCACACCACCCATAAGAGGTTAGGCCTCATGGGTTGGGAGGCTTATTAGTGCTCCTGGGCTTGATCAAATTGGACGGCCAGCCTCCAAGGTGGACTAAGGGATGGAAGGGTGGCCCACCTTCCATGCTCTCGTAGTTCAAGGATAACCATCCTTGAGACTACAGTTTGCAAGGTTTCTATCAAATTCCTAATATGGTTACTATAGGAATATGTTAGGACAATTATTAATACTATCGATTTCTAACTCTTATGGATAATAGTTGTCCTTAGGGATTATGTTGGAAACTAACATTGTTGCAAGACCTAATCCAAGATTCATATCTTATAAAGGGCATTTCAATTGGTAAATTTATAATCTTAAATGTATTACATTTCTTATTTTGATTGAAATTGTGGTTTTAGGGAAAATCTAGGAATATCCCAAATAGGGGACATTACAATGGTATCAGAGCATTAATCCTACCAGCTTGCGGGACAAACCTACTTTAACTGCCAGTCATTTAGGATTAACTATTCAGCCCTCTTCTTAAATCAAAGATAAAAACAAGAAGGCCGACATTGCATTTCTATATGTGTGTGCCTTACACATGTATGCTTTGTTTCTTACGTGTATTTATGTGTATGCTTCGTGTCTCATGTGTACTTATGTGTATGCTTTGTGTCTTACTTATATTTATGTGTTTGCTTCATGCCTGATGTGTTTTCAGCAGGTTTAATCCATGTGTGTTAATGATTACTTTATGCTTAAAATATTATGAAAATGACAAATCTATCTAGACTCTATAAGAGCTTTAGAATACTGCTATAAAATCTGTCAAATGCTTCTTGGGTTAAGAAATTTATTTTGGTGTAATAAATTAAACAAAATTAGAAAGCTGTAATAACCCATTCGATTGCTAAAGAAATCGCATAAAATGATGGCTTCGTCCAACATGAAAAGCATCAATAAGGATATCAATGTTTAGAGGGAAGGCAATTAGTTTGATCCAAGCATTAATTAGTTAGTTAATGGTATTAAAGATATGATTAATTAAAGAAACATGTTTGGAAAGATACAACTCCTCACATCATGCCCATTCGAACTCTATTTGAGGAGGTTCGTAGTTCATCCAAAGGACATTAGAAGATTTGCAAAATTCATATTCTCAAACTCAGATTGGAATTGCTCTCAAGAGCCTACGACCAACCAAGTGAGGGTGGCATATCGATCACCTATTGCAAGGCTAATGGACGCATGATCAATCAATCCATATTCAAATACAGCGCCAAGGAAAAATCACAGGAATATAAGGATCAAATCAGGAGTAGCAATCAAATAGAGGCTTAAGTCTCTGATACATTCAAACGCATGATCTTAAAGCAATAAATCAGAAACAGCGATTATCTTTTCTTGTCCATTTTCCATACTTGAACTACTAATCAAATCAGACTTCATTATTAAGAATTCATATCAGAAAATTGGCATCATTATTACTGACATAATATTCATTCCTATTAATATATATAAGTGTCCAATAATCAGGACTAGTGTAATCAGAAGTTAGAGTTGTTCTCTAAGTAAATTAAAGGTGCATAGTAGAGGTTTATAACCATTTATACCCTCTTAACAATATTGGTTCTCTGGTATATTTTGATATCTTAATCTATAAGAATAAAGGCAAAATTTAAAGTAACTCTACAAGGGACATTACAATTGGTATCAGAGTGGGTTAACCTGCCAGCCTATGAAGGTTTATGAGTGAGAGGGAGAGAAGATATTATAACCGGGAGATAAGAAGATGGTGGGAACCCGCCTGGGCTTCAGAAGGAAAAACAACTTCCAATATCTTGGGTATCCACCAAGAATCATCATTAAATACCAACCCTAATAGGCCTGAATCTTGGAGTAGTGAACAAGGAGGTAGTAACATGGGAGATAGAGGAGATGTCACCAACCGTATGGATTAATTCATGGCAGAACAAAGAACTACTCAATAGCAAATGGCACAATTATTGGACACATTGACTCAAGTCATGATAAATACAAATAACAATAACAACCAAGGGGGGCAATAATGGAGGCCATGAAGACAATTCAATCAAAAATAGAAGTCCAAATCATCGTGTTCATACAACCAGTTCTAAACCTATGATTCCTACTTTCCCACCTAGAGTAGAACATCAAGAAGGCAATGGACCTACATTGGTAGATTTACAAGATCAATTCCGCCAAGATTGGATAGATGGAGGACTGCAAATACATATGTCCATAAGAGACTACATGGACCTAAGAATGAGGCATTTTCCTAGCAAGGGTAATGGAGACCATTACAATGATCTAAGGAGGAAAATTGTTAAGCTTAGCTTGCCATACTTTGATGGTTCGGGAAAGACCACAGCACGTGCGTAGGTGCAAAAGGTTGATACATGCTTCCAACTCAACCCAATGTCGAAGAACAAAGCAATCAAATATGCTGCTCTACATCTACACGAGGTGGCTCATGAATGGTGGTACCATGGCATGATCACCATGGGACATGAACAAATAACTTCATATGTGGAATTCATAGAGAAGCTAATAGAGAGGTTTGACAACAAGGATCCCAAGCTCCGCTTTAAAAATTGGCACAACTAAAGCAAGGGGTAACCATTGATGAATATATTACAGACTTCCGAAGACTTTCCATATTGGTTGTTTACTCACTGGGATGAATTCCAATGTACCATGAGAGGAAACGGAAATAACTTATAGAACACATGTACGTACTAGAAGATAATGAATAGAATAATCATACTTGTTTTTATTGATAGAATGTATGCCAGTACAATCATAACATTAATAATCATAGCAACAGTAACTCCTGACTACATGACTCGAATACATATAGTACACAAGCGATGGTTGAAGGACCGACCGTCGCATCCCTTCATTGCAACTAATTATTTCGTTAGGAACTTAATTCCCGAGACAACTAAGTAACATGACAAGTACATTACACAACAACTACATGAAATATTAACACTAACTAAAGTTTTATTTATTACTCACAAGCAAATAAGTATACTTTCGATCGGCTACATCATCTCTCCCACAAAGTAGTAGTCTTCCAGACGACTTAAAACCAAAATGGGGGTACAAGAAAAGGAATTAAGAAAGGGGAGGGTGAGAGGACGCCACTGGGTGTACGAAAGGAGTCGTGGCCGACTGAAGTTGCTAGAGGCACTGGAGCTTCTCGTTTGTTGCTTTTGTCGCTCCCGTGCCAACTTCACCATGTGTACTGCCTCCGTGCATTTGGTTTGTGTTGCTGCCAACTCCTCCCTCGTACTTGCCAAGTCTTTGTCTTTTCCCTTTAGCTAACTCTCCCTCTCCACTACTAGAGCTGTACCTCCTCAAGTTGTGTGTCCCTCTCCGCCAACCTCCACGCTTGTTCTATCAATTGCCCTTTGAGAGTGGCAAAACTCGCCTTCTCTAAGGCAGTCACTTGAGCCAACTGCTCCTATGAGTATTCCCACCTATCACACGGGTGACCCGAGTTTGATCTCTGGGAACGACGCCAAATGTTTACTCACTGGGATGAATTCCAACATACTATGAGAGTAAATGAAAATAACTTACAGAACATAACGTACGTACTAGAAGATAATGCACAAAATAATCATACTTGTTTTTATTGATAGAACGTATGCCAGTACAATCATAACATTAATAATCATAGTAACAGTAACTCCTGACTACATGACTCGAATACATATAGTACGCAGGCGGTGATTGAAGGACCAACCGTCACATCCCTTCATTACAACTAATTATTTCGTCAGGAACTTAATTCTTGAGACAACTAACTAACATGACAAGTACGTAACACAAGTACATGAAATATTAACACTAACTAAAGTTTTATTTATTACTCACAACCGACTAAGTACACTTTCAGCCGGCTAAATTGGTCACCATCATTTCCGAAATGAGGTTGGTTGGTCTATTTATGGATGGCCTAACGGATCCTCTAAAGGGTTGGGTCAAAGCTCTCAACCCTAGTACACTTCAAGAAGCAATTAAGAAGGCTAGGGATATGGATTTGTTGTGACCTTTTCACACATCACCCCATTGCAAATGGGGACCCCCTAATTTTTGCTCCATTTCTGGTCTTTTGGCTTGATTTTAGTTATTTTTCCTATTGTCTCTCTCTTGTTTTGTCTGTCTTTCCGGGGATGTGCCTGCCATTGAGCTTGAACGTGAGATTTTGGCCAAGTCTAAAAATTAGGGTTTTGAGTCTTCTGGTCAGTTTGAAGCCAAATAAAGTGAATAAATTGAAATTTGAGCTCGACAACACAATCAACATGCTTCCAGCAGGTCCCCAGCAAAGTTTCATCAAATTCTGACTAGTAAGTGTTCAATTCAAGGCGTTCTCTCAACACTACTAAAGTTCTCTCAGTCACACTGCATCCAGAACACATCAAGCTGCTCGTCTACAAATTTTGAGCGGAAACGGACAACTTTCTACTTTTAGCAAGTTCAGCTTCAGAAGCAGATTTTAGGGTTTATATGTGAAGTTCTTCAATGCATGTCTGGAGATTCCTTCTGGGTTTTTTGAAACTTGCGCAATGATATAACATGCAAAATGAGATGGTGACTTTCAGAATCCAACCTTCAGAGGCTATTTTTAGGGTTTGCATGTTGAAATTTTCTTTGCATGTCTGAACATTCCTTGTGGGTTTTTCGAGGGCTTCGCAACGGTGTAACATGCAAACCGGGATCAGGACTTTCCAGGAGCCATCTTCAAAGGCTATTTTTAGGGTTTGCATGCAAAGCTTTTCGGCTTATGTCGAGTGATTCTTTATGGGTTTTTCAAGAGCTACATAGTGATGTGACATGCAAAGCGAGATGGTCACTTTTCAGAGACTTACTATTTTTAGCAGGTCCATTCTGGTAGCTGTCCAACACATCAGTATCATGAACAGAGCAAAGTGCAACAGAAACGGAGTCAAACGGAGGTCATTTGATAGACATGCAAGTCAAATTAGGGTTTCTAGCTTCGGGACCAAAATGAGGGGTAAAATGCTAGAATTTTCGAAAACCGGTGCATCCCACTGCAATCAGTATCTTTCAAGCTATCCACCGGTAAAATTTGAAGGCAATCGGAGCACTTACTATTTATAGTAAGGCACTCCAGAAACTGGCTATAAATAGTAAGTCAGCAGCAGGCGCCAGTGTGAACAGGCAAGTCTACCAATGAGGGTCACACCATCCAAATTTCAAGTCAAACAGAGTTGGGGAAGTCATGAAACTGAGCAGTTACTATAAATAGTAAAACACCTTCAGAAACATGCTATAAATGGCAAGTCAGCTCGAGACGGCAGTGTGAACAGATCACCTAGGTCATGAAGATCCTGTGGCGCGAATTCCAGATCAATCCAAGCTTCAGAAGTACGAAAATCAGAGGGCTTACTAAATATAGTAAACAAGGGCGGGCAAGCTGAGAAACGTCTAAGTTTGAAGAAATTCCTGCTCACCCTGTAAAATGCGCCCAAGAAGAAGCTGGCAGGAGGATAAAAGTTTCAAGTGTTGAAATTCCTGCTCACACCCGAAAATGCGCCCTAAAGCTGATAGGAAGCAAAAAAATTATAAGTTTGAAGATAATTCTTGTAGACCCCCTCAAATGCGCCCAAGGAAGAATAAGAAGGTGTTGAGAAATTCCAAGTCAAGGACTTAAGTCCTCCTCCACCTTGAAAATGCGCCCTCATCTTAGCTGGTGATGAAAAAAATTCTAAGTCTGGAAAATATACTCCTCCACATGCAAAATGTGCCCTCAATGAGAGAAAAGCTAAAAAAATTCTAAGTGTTGGACTTAAGTCCTTCACCCCCCTTCAAATGTGCCCTCATGCTAAGAAGATGTTGAAAAAATTCTAAGGCAAAGTGTTGACTTTCTACTTCCCCCATTGAATACGCCTTTGACTGGAGGAGAAGAGTTGAAAACAAAATCTAAGTGTTTAAAATTTGAAGTTCACCCCCTCATTTGCACCTTGACTTGAAGGGGAGACTAAAGAATATTCTAAATGTTTGAAACTTGGAGTAGCTACCTCCAAATGCGCCCTTGAAGTGAGAGATGATTGGAAATTTTACCTAGTCTTGCAAACTTGAAGCAGACCCCCTTGGATGCGCCTTAGTAACTTGGGGTTGATGAAAATTCTTGTAAGTCTGGAAAATTGGAAGTAGGCCACCTTAAATGCGCCCAGGCTGGAAAGGACAAGTGAAAATTTACTAAGGCATGAAAATTGGAAGCTCAGCTAGTAAAATGCGCCTTGAGAAGAAGAGGAGGCTTAAAAAAATTTCTAAGTGTCACAAATTGAAACCTCAAGGGTAGAAATGCGCCTTAGCTAGAGGGGAAGATGAGAAAATATTCTAAGTCTTGAAGATGTCAACAGGACTCCCCATATGCGCCCAAGATAGTGTGATGAAGAAAAATTCCTAAGTGATGGTAAAATGGATGCTCCCCTAGTCAATTGTGCCTAAATCTGGAGAGGATGAGTTAAAAAATTGTCTAAGTCTGAAAAACTTGAAGTAGCTATATGCGCCTTGACTTGTGAAGGAATTGGAAAATGTTCTAAGTGTTGAAAATTGGAAGTAGAGACCCCTATATGCGCCCAAGTTGGCTAGGAGGTGATAAAATTTCCTAAGGTAAGGCAGGGGAAGAAAATTCGCCCAGATATGAAGGATGGAAATAAATTTGGTTGAGAAATATTTTTCTGAGGTTAAAAATTCAAAAAATTAAATGTACCCCTTCGTTTGTAGACCCATGAATTTGATGGTTTCTAAAGGGAATTTTCTTCTGGGTATCGAACATCTGCGACAAGGAATTGATTTCAAAGTCTTCCACAGCTCGCCAAGGATTCCAAGGTGAAGATTTTTGATGGGCACTAGATTGATGAGTTTTCTAAGGAAAAAATTGAAAATTTTTCTAAGGCAAGAAAGGAAAAAGATGTTGAAATAAAATGCCTTGGCTGATGAATTTGAAGTTGATTTCCTAGGTGAATTTGCTCAAATTCTTCGTGAAGATAGTCTTCTTGAGCCAGAAATGAATAAAATCAAAGTTGTCAACACCTTAGCTGGTGAAATAAATTTCTTGAAGAAGATGCAGTTGAAGTTTACACTTTCAAAAGATGATTTTAAAGTGCATCTCTTAAATATGCCCTTGAGGAGGATGAAATTTGTCTAAGGCATTGAAATATGATGCACAGGAGTCATATGCCCCAGCCTACAGATGTTGAAAAATCATGAAGAAAGCAAAGTTGGCTAGAGAAAAACGATGAACCCTATCAGATCCGGAGATCACTCAGACCTTGGAAGTTAAAGCATGAAAATCAGGTAAGTAAGGTGAGTTTATATTATGAAGTATTTTGATGCTCTTCTCCTTGCTTGTTTTGCAGGGTGAACACCGAGGCCAAGGCATGACGACTTGGGGAGATGAAGCGAATACTTGGAGAAAATGGCTAAGTGTTGAGACCTAGTATGTGCCCTACTCAAGTGGCAAAGAAGAAATGTTTTCAAAGCTCAGGATGGAGGGAAAGATGGGAACCCAGGGGTTAATGGTCGCCATCAAGTACTTCAAAGTTGAAGAACAACATCAAGGAGGAAAATCATCGTCGAGCGGGACAAAGAAGTTGTTGCCTTGGAGTCAGATCGAGAACGTACCTGCCATACCCTTTCAAGAAGTTGAAGCAAGGATGATCAGACTCATCCAGTTTGCAGTCAAAAAGAAGAACAGTGTGAACGCGTTTACAAACAGGATTCTTCTAGAGGATGGTGGACATTAATTGTTCATTTATTACTCCACTCCTCTTTTAGGGTTAGGGCTAAGGTGGCACAATTTGGACCATCCATCTGATTGTAATCTGAGCCATCCACTAGACTTGGCCAGCTATATAAAGGGGCATCCCCCCTCATTTGTAATGGAGCTAGACAGTCAGATATCAGTAGAGGATAGAGCAGAGAGATAGCTTAGCTTGTTAGCATAGTGTAGTTTGAAGAAGGAAAATTTTCCCTTGAAAACTTTGTAAGAGATTGTTGTGAAAACTATTATAATAAAAGATCTTTCATTGAATGGTGAATTCATCTTTGTTATGAGTAGCTAGCAAGATTTCTTCATCCCTTCGACTTCAAGTCGCGTAAAGTAGCGTAATTTTTATTTTCATGCAAGTAGATGTTAGTTGTGGACTTGTGGTGTTAATCAAGGCAACTTCATTTTAATCCATACCACTAGCAGCTTGCTGATGGCAAGTTTGCCTTGCGTGGTCAACTAGAAAACTTTACAAACTTAACTTCGGTTATGGTTCATGTCTTGGCATGCATCGTCTTGGTGGTGTCTTTATGTTGAACTATGACTTGAAAATCTCTTGCCGCTCCCTTGAAGATTGCACCGACTTTGTGTAAGTTGTCCAATGCGAGGCGGAGCAGAGTCTGATTGAAGTCTGTTGAGATTGATCCCACGTCCCATCTTAGAGTAGAATCTAGAACCATCTTATCTCTACACCATTTTAAATTCAGTTCATTTATGGTTAGTATTAGGAAACTTGCACTTACCTGCCAAATCATTCGAACAACATGAAAGCCCTTAATCTGCTGTCTGCTATCAGCTACCGAACAATTGTGTAAGTCCCCTTGAAATACTAGCAAAAACACATCAAGCCAACTGAGGGTATTCTATTGCACTGAAGGAATCTTGGAGTTGAACGCACGAACTTTCTCGCAATCTCAGTTGACCTTTTCACACATCACCCCATTCAAAATGGGGACCCCCTAATTTTTGCTCTCTGTCTTTTGGCTTTGTTCTTCGGCTATCTCTCCCTGTTTCGTCTGTCTTTCCGAGGATGTGCCCGTCTTTGAACTTAAATTTGAAATTTTGGTTAAGTCTGTGAAATTAGGGTTTGCGTTCTTCTAGCCAGTTTGGGGTTAATCTGAGAGAACCAATCAAGATCTAAGCTTGGCATTGTAATCAATCACTTCAAGCTACTTATCTACAAAATTGGAGCGAGATCAGACAACTTGCTATTTTTAGCACTCTGAGCTTCAGGAGCAGATTTTAGGGTTTGCATGTTGGAGTTTTCGGTGCATGTCTAGAGAATCTTTCTAGGTTTTTCAAGACCTACGCAATGATATAACATGCAAGATGAGGTGATAACTTTCTGCAATCTTGTCTTCAAAGGCTATTTTTAGGGTTTGCATGTTGGAGTCTTCAGTGCATGTCTGGATATTCTTTGTGGATTTTTCGGGAGCTTCGCAGTGATATAACATGCAAGCCAGGATTAGGACCTTTTTGCAAAGTTGTCTTCAAGGGCTATTTTTAGGGTTTGCATGCAGGACTTTTCAGTGCATGTCAACATATTCATTATGGATTTTTCAAGAGCTATGCAGCAAGGTAACATGCAGGCAGAGTTGATCACTTTTCAGGAACTTACTATTTTTAGCCAATGCCCGCATATAGTCCAATTTGCTGGGTTTCTTCTGGGTTTTGTGAGATCTCTCGGGCTATGTGACATGCAAACGCATCCGGCAGTTGATTGGTCACTTTTTCAAACACTTACTATTTTTAGTAGGATCACTCCAGCAGCTGCCCAGCACTTCAGAATCACGAATAGAACGAAATGCAATAGAAACGGGGTCAAATGAAGATCATTTGATCAACATGCAAGTCAAATTAGGGTTTCCAGCTTCAAGACCCAAAATGAAGGGTCAAACGCCAAAATCTCTTAAAATGAGTGTATCCCATCACAATCAGTATCTTTCAAGGAATCCACTGGTAAAATTTGAAGGCAATCTGAGTACTTACTATAAATAGTAAGTCACTTCTCAAAGAGGCTATAAATAGCAGGTTGACACAAGATGGCAATGTGAACAGATCAACTAGATCATGAGGATCCTATGGTGTAAATTTTAAATCAATTCAAGCTACAAAAGTGTGAAAACCAGAGGCTTACTAAATATAGTAAACAAGGGGCGAGCAAGCTAGAAAAGTTCTAAGTGTTGAAATTCCTGTAGGACCCCTCAAATGTGCCCTGCCTTGAGAGGAGCTCAGAAAATCAACTAAGTCAGGAGAAATTTCTCCTCCCCTAGTCAAATGCGCCCAGTCCGAAGAAGGATGCTGGAAAATTGTCTAAGTCTTGAAAATTCCTGAGCATACCTCCAAATGCGCCCAAGGTGGAGGGAAGAAGTTGAGAAATTTTCCTAAGGCAAGAAAAGTTCCTGCCCACCTAGCCAAATGTGCCCTCAAGAAGATGGAGGTGGGTTGATAAAATTTTCTAAGTATGAGAGTTCCTGCTCAGCCCCTCATATGCGCCCAAGTCACCTAGCTATGGAGGACGCTGGAAAATATTTTAAGTGTGGAAATTCCACCTCCCCAAGTGAAATGCGCACAAGGTGGAGGGAATTAGTGGTGAGAAAAATGGCTAAGGCAGATAAAGTTCCTCCACCACTAGCTAAATGCGCCCAAGTTGATGGGCTAGCATGGAAAATTTATCTAAGGCGTGAGAAAATTCCCCTAGACCCCTCTAAATGCGCCCAATGTGAAGGTGAAGTGTGGCATGAGAAAAGAATGGCTAAGTCATGGAGAATTCCTCCTCCCCTAGGCAAATGCGCTCAAGGTGGGAGGTGGTGGTAAGAAAAATGTGCTAAGTATTGAAGAAGTTCTTCCTCCACTAGTGAAATGCGCCCAAACTGGAAGTGGGTAGAGGAAATATTCTAGGCGTTGAAAGTTCCTTGCCACCCTCCTAAATGCGCCTTCAAGAGGAGGAGATTTGGAAAATATTCTAAGTCCTCCAAATTGGCAATATGCACTAGCAAATGCGCCCAACATGACATGAAGAAGAAGAAAAATTTCTAAGGCACAAAATGGAAGTAGGAACCCCCATATGCGCCCATCTAGGAATGGAGACATGAAAGTTGTCTAAGGCATGGATAAATTGGCAGTAGATACATGAAAACGCGCCCAGTTTGAAATAGTGAATTGAAAATTTTCTTAAGGCAAGGAAAATACAAAAGGGAAAAGTGAATATATACTTTGGTGATGAAATATTTTTCTAAGGTTGAAAATAAAAAAATTAAATGTACCCCTTCGTCTGTATACACATGAATTTTGCATTTTTTGAGGGGAATTTTCTTCTGGGTACTGGATATCTTCGACAAGGAGATGATTTTGAAATTTTTCACACCTTGCCAGAGGTTTTAAGGTGAAGATTTTACTCGGGTGCCTGGTTGATTATTTTGAAGGCAGATGGGTTGGAAATTTGGCTAAGGCAAAAAAAGGAATATCATGTTGGTTGGAAAATTTTAAGGCAGAGAAAAATCAAACAACACCCTCTAAACGTGCCGTCAAGATGGATGAAAGTTTCTAGGGGATCAAAAATGAGCATCAAGGAGAATACATGGTCAAAGTACGCCTATGATGAAGGAGTATGAAGAAGGCAACCTCTGCTAGAGGGAAATGAACCCTATCAGATCTGGAGATCACTCAAACATTGGAGATTGAAACATGGAGATTAGGTAAGTAAGGAGAGTTTATATTATTAAGTGTTCTAATGCTCTTCTCTTTATCTGTTTTGCAGGATGAACGTCGGGGCTAAAGCACAATGACTTGAAGTGATGAAGCAAATAGTCCAAAATGATAAAATCATAAAGGGAGATGTTGGAAGGAATGGCTAAGTATTGGAATTTCTTCTCGAAGACCCAATATGCACTCAACTTAGGAAGGCGGGTGGCATGGAAGAAATGATCGAGTCCACGACTGAAGAATCCTTTAGGATCAGGGATGGAAAAATAATGAAGGCTCAGTCGTTGAAGAGTTGAAGAATGACAGCTAAGAAGATCATCCTCAAGCATTGAAATGCCCTCAAGACTAAGGAAGAAGTTGAAGCCATGATAATCAGACTCGTCCAGTTTGCAGTCAAGAGGAGGAACAAGAACAATGTGAACGTGTCTATGGACAAGAATCTTCTAGAAGGATGGTGGACATTAATTGCTCATTTGAAGGAAATACCTAGCTTGTGTACTTACTAGTTAAGTAGGTTTATTCCAAGTAGATTATTATGGTGATAGGTTATCTGGGATGATGGACTATCCATTGAAGGAAATACCTAGCTTGTGTACTTACTAGTTAAGTAGGTTTATTCCAAGTAGATTATTATGGTGATAGGTTATCTGGGATGATGGACTATCCATTGAAGGAAATACCTAGCTTGTGTACTTACTAGTTAAGTAGGTTTATTCCAAGTAGATTATTATGGTGATAGGTTATCTAGGATGATGGACTATCCATTGAAGGAAATACCTAGCTTGTGTACTTACTAGTTAAGTAGGTTTATTCCAAGTAGATTATTATGGTGATAGCTTACTGGGATGGACTATCCATTGAAGGAAATACCTATGCGTAGCTTAAGATAGCCTTAAGTCAAATCGGCCCTGAGTAGTGTATGTGATAGATGACTTCATTCGAAGTACTAAATGAGAACTCTTCGGCCAAAGTAGTGTGAATGTCCAAGACTCCACTCTAGATTGTGTGACTACTGAGACTACATTGTCAATTCACCGTGATCCAGTATTACATGCTAGACAGACATTGTGGGATTACAAATTCTAGTTATGTAGGACACAACACTATGCTCAGTTGGTTGTCATTATCGGTTACTCTACCAATCTCTTCATCGAAGGGAAGGGCCATCTATCGAATGATAGATGTGTGAGGGACCGCATTATGAGTTTGTGGTTGGCGGAAAAGCGCCCAAGTGATGCTTCTCTTCCACAACAGGCAACAGAAGAACCAAGATTTGAAAGAAAGGATCCTAGACCGTCTTACAACTATTTGTTCTAAAGCTCATTGGAGCTATGTATGTAAATGTATGTATTCTTGTTTTGTTGTACCTTATGAAGTTATTGTAATGAAATGGAATCTTTATTGTAATATGATATGGCATCTTGATTGTATATTCTCAATTAAAGAAAGAAATTTTTTATTGAAATGACTTGTTACCTAATTTACTTACTCGCAAGGTGTAAATTTAGAAAATTTTATTGCATTGAAGGGTTGGCATGTTACAACATGTCAATTGGAATGACACCATTCAAAGAATTATAGGGATATGATGTGTCATCGATCGTAGATATGGCATTTGGAGAAAGTAAGGCACCTAAGGCCAAAGAATGGGTCCAAGAATGTCAAGATATTCTTAAGTCCCTTAAGAATAATTTACAACATGCCCAAAATCAGCAAAGGATCTATGCAAATAAACACTGGATCGAGCGAAATTTTGAGATTGGGGATTTGGTTTACCTCCACCTACAACCATATCGACAATCATCCTTGAAGAAGAGTGGCGTTGAGAAGTTGAAGCCCCAATTCTATGGACCTTATAAGGTAATTAAGCGAATAGGAGAATTGGCATATAAACTAGAACTTCCGGAAAGCAGCAAAATACATAATGTATTCCATGTGTCATGCCTTAAAAGGGCTCTAGGAAAATAGGTTACTACCTCCACTACACTTCCACCCTTAAACGAAGAAGGTAAGTTGGTCTTGGTTCCTGATGAAGTTATAGACATAAGAGAGAAAAGGTTGACGAACAAGGTCATCAAAGAATACTTCATCAAATGGAAAGATTTACCTATGGAAGACACTACGTGGGAGAACGAGTTTGTATCTAAATAATGATGCTTTCAGAAATTAATGATTCTTTTAAGTAATCATGATTCTTCCTTTATTACGAATATGGGATAATAGATTCGGATAATAATCTATTTAGAATTAAGTAGAACTAATTGCAAAAAAGGAAGGCCAATCAACCTTTCGAGTTCACAAGAAGTGAAGGCCCAATAGACCCACCATCAAGTACGCCACACATAAGGGGTTAAGCCTCATGGGTCGGAAGGCATATGTGTGCTCCCGGGCTTGGTGGAAGGAAGGTAGTCTTCATGCTCTTATCAAGCACGCTACTCATAGGGGGTTAGGCTTCATGGACTAGGAGGCTTATTAGTGCTCGTGGGCTTGATCAAGGAGGACGACTAGCCTTCAAGGTGGACTGAGGGATGGAAGGGTGGCCCACCTTCCATGCTCTCACAGTACAAGGATAACCATCCTTGAGACTACGGTTTGCAAGTTTTCTATCAAATTTCTAATATGGTTACTATAGGAATATGTTAGGATGATTATTAATACTATCAAATTCTAACTCTTATGGATAATAGTGGTGCTCAGGGATTAAGTTGGAAACTAACATTGTTGCAGGACCTAAACCAGGATTCATATCTTATAAAGGGCATTTCAATTGGTAAACTTATAATCTTAAATGTATTACATTTCTTATTTTGATTGAAATTGTGGTTTTACGTCAAAATCTAGGAATATCCCAAATAGGGGACATTACAATGGTATCAGAGCATTCCTCCTGCCAGCTTGCGGGACAAACCTACTTTAACCGCTAGTCAATTAGGATTAACTATTCAGCCCTCTTCTTAAATAAAAAATAAATACAATAAGGCCAACATTGCATTTCTATATGTGTGTGCCTTTCACATGTATGCTTTGTTTCTTACGTGTATTTATGTGTATGCTTTGTCTTACGTGTATTTATGTGTATGCTTCATGTCTTACATCTACTTATGTGTATGCTTCATGTCTTACATATATTTATGTGTTTTCTTCATGTGTTACATATATTTATGTGTTTTCTTCATGCCTGATGTGATGTGTTTTCAGCAAGTTTACTCCATGTGTGTTTATGATTACTTTATGCTTAAAATATTATGAAAATGACAAATCTCTCTAGACTCTATAAGAGCTTTAGAATACTGCTATAAAATCTATCAAATGCTTCTTGGGTTAAGAAATTTAATTTGGTGTAATAAAGAAAACAAAATTAGAAAACACGAGGATAGAGTAGGACAAGCCTAACATTCTAAAAGGCATGGAAAGAGGGATATATATATTGAAAATAAAAGAGAATCTATTCTCAGGATAACTATGTTGATTGGTGGTAGTTAGGAGAGAGTTTTGAATTTTACCCTACTATCTCTTCTCATAGAAACCATGATGTAGAGAGATTCTAGAGTTATTAAGTGAATATGAACATACAATATACACATAGAAAGCAGCAATGTAACGAAAATGCTCTTCCATTAATAATAAATTGGGAGGGGGAGAGAGGGGTAGGCGAGGGGGAGATTGGGGGAACTATACAGAAACAAGAGTAAGGCATAGACATGTATGTGCTTATTATGACGGTTGTGAGGCTTCCTATATCAATTACAATAATTAGATTAGATAACTGCCGCTAAGGCTAAATGCTAAAATAATGCTATGAAACATATTTGAATAATTAAATAAAGAGACAGTTATAAAGATATATATCCTTTTGTAACAGTTTTAGATTTTAGTCTATTCCCTGAAATTAGGCTTTGTAAGCTATCAATGCAAGGTAGTTTGGATTCTGTAATGACTCTGAACGGTAACTCAGATCTTGTTGTGTGGCCATCGAGGTTCCATGCAACATGGATGCTTTCAAGTAGCATGTTGTTGGTGTGTGGGGCATTGATGGTGTGAGCAAGTGAGAGTTGATCAATCAATAGGTTGAGGGGCAACTATCCATAGTAAGCATTCATTGAATGAATTGAAATGTGTGCAAAAACTTACTGCTTATCCAATGAAGGGAAAGAAGGACAAGGATCTTTAGGCATTCAATAGAAGGAACCATACACTGGCATGCAACTTGCTATTTGTTGGCATTTCAATTCGCACCTCTGGAATGTGGATTAGAAACGGATAGCTATGCACAAATAAACTGCTCTTCAAATTAGGAGGGGAAGCTCCCTCTTCGCTGATGATGCTTAAAGAAAGCAAACTAAACTATTTGCCAATCTTTTTGTTCTCAACTAAGAGCACAAGGTTATAAAACTCTAGAGTCGTAGCTGAGGTTTTCCCTTTTCCAAAATTTCAACTACAAAACTCACATAAACTCACTCCCAATGCACACCTTAAGACTCATTGTACTTTTAGATGCAAACTGAAAATAAAGATTATATAAGTGAAACACATAAAACAAAACCTGAGATAGTAGATCAAAGCAAAGTAAGCATAAGATTTCCTTTCTCAAATTTCTAATAACAATCACACTTCTAGGACAGCAAGATTGTAGCAATAACAGGCTTACAGTTTTGTGATCAAACCATAATACACTTGATATAAATTACACATAAACTGAACAATGATCTGCAGCAAAAGGTAGGCATGCAAACTTGCTCTTACACAAAGTGAACAGACGTTGAATAACAAAGTTGCAGGAAAAAGTACGCTCAGCAATTTGTTATCACAATAACGGTTAAAAAGAAATGGGCAAGGCTGCCCTTATTTATACACAAGCGAGTAGGGAACCCTAAAATATCCTTGCTTTTACAACAAGACTTTCCAACTTGCAAGCTTTATTTCTAAAACTAAAACAAGACAACTAACTAACAACCTGCTGAAAGCAAAAACAGGAAAAGTTCCAACTATTACAATTTGATTTTTCCTATTTCTCAAAGAAAAGATAAGCGGGAGACAAGAATAGCAAGAAAACTCAGAAAAGGCATCAAGTTAACTGTTGTTTTTTAGTTCTATTCTTGGTAATCTTCACTACCCCAAAAAAGTGCTAATTTTTCTCCAAAAAGTAGATCGCCGAAAAAACTGGGATCTGGGTTTTGTAGACAATCGCATTCTGAAGAAACCCAATTTGTCCAACTCTAAAAAAGTTGAGGGCTTCTCGAAAAAGCATCGAAAAAGCAGATTTTTGGAAATATAAAATTTTCTAATCTTCAAGAGGAACAAAAAGTAGATGGACCCAAATCGATGAAAACTGAAAAAAGCTAACCACCTATTTTTGAAATGCAATGCCCTAGAAGATTGGATCATGAAAAAGCGTGCCTCTATGCATCCCCAATCCCGAATCCTTTAAAAAAACTGAAAAAGCACCCCGTTTAAGCCTCTAAATCTTGAAAAGCAAAAAATGATATCTTTCTTCCTCTGGATGCTAACTTGCAAAATATGTGAATAATGGATGCAAAAGCCTTCTTAAATAGGTTTTGAGGATGAAAAGCGCTTTATTCTCCAACTTCAAAATTTTGAAGCCAATCAGGAAGAAGGAACGTCAAATGTAGACACTATTTTGAATGATAAATGACAAAACTTGAAAAATTTCTACGACATTGAACCTTGGGCGCTTTCCTCTTCAGAATAAGAATATTTTCTATGATTTTCATCTTTCCTTTTTTTTTTGACCTTAGTTTGATCTTCGTTTCCAGATGTTTGACGAATGTGGTGAACTGGCTGATAGATTCACTAGATAGCCTAACGAAAACTAAGAAAGATCTCCTGGAGGCTGTGATTCCTGAAAAAGTGATTTTGGGGGTTCAAAAGCTTGGACGCCCTTGGCTAGCTGGGGTGCCCAACTTCTCCAGAGTTAACCATTTTCATATGTTTTTTCAATTTCTCAAATTTGTCTCCCATGCTTTGACCTCCATTTGATCTGCAGTAGCTAGTGACTGATGAACCCGATGAACTAGCTGACACATCCACTGGATAGCTTGAGGAATTCTGAAGAAGATGAGCATCTTGGCAAACCCTAACAACTAAATCTGACCTTACAAAACCCTAGGCGCCCCTAGCTAGCTAGGGCGCCCAAGAATCCCAAAGAGAATATTTTTTATGATTTTCATGTGCACTTTGCTTCTCTAATAAAACCTCTCTATTCGATCCAAGATTTTGGCCATTTGACAGCTCTCGTGCACTTGGTGATGGATGAGTAGCGAAGCCAAAAGAATTCTGAGAAAGATGACTTAGAGGCACAAACCCTAATTCCAGCTTTTGACCACTTGAAATGTTGGATGCCCCAGGTAGCAGGGGCGCCTTTACTGTCTAGAGTTAGTTTTTATTTTCACTTTTTCAACTCTCTTTGCTCTTCGCGCTTGGCAGCTAACTTCACCGTTGTTCATGCTTTGATTTCCAGGTGTTGATGTGTTTTCCGTGACCGCACCAACACAGAATAAAGTCGCCAACGGCTTCTTGTGACGTTTTTCACACATCGCCCCATTGCAAATGGGGACCCCCTAATTTTGGCTTTGTTTTTCGCTTGTTTTGTCGTTGTCTCTCTTTTCTACTGTCTATCTTTCCGGGATTGTGCCCGTTATTGAGTTTAAGCTTGAAATTTTGGCCAAGTCTGAAAAATTAGGGTTTTGAATTTTCCAGCCAACCCAAAGTCAAATGAGATGAATAAATTGCAAATTGAGCTTAACACTGTTGTTAGTATGCTTCCAGCAGGTCTCCACAGGAATTTCATCGAATTCTGGCAACTTACTATTTTTAGTAAGTGTGCAATTACAGACAATCCTTCAGCATATTTGAGATTCTGACAATCACACTGCGTCCAGAGCACATCAGGCTATTCACAGGTCAAATTTGAACTGAAACGGATAACTTGCTATTTTTAGCAGTTCTGCCTTCGGAGGCAATTTTCAGGGCTTAGAGGCGGAGTTTCTGGTGCATGTCCAGAGATTCCTTCTGGGTTTTTCGAGACCTTCGCGACGATATGACATGCAAAGCAGGATGACAACTTTCGGCGACGCCCGGAAGCCAATATTAGGGTTTGCATCGCGAGATATTTTTGGCATGGGCATTACTCTTCTGGAGTTTAAAAATGGGTGGCGCAATGCAAAGCACCCCTTACTTATATTTTGCCGGCGTGCATGTTAGGGGATTTTGAGGCATTATGACATGCAAAATCATCCGGACGATCGGTCACTTTTCCGGCCGCTTTCTATTTATAGCAGGTATCACTTGGGCAGCTACTCAACACTTCAGAACTGCAAGCTGATCATCATGCAACTGAAACGAGGTCAAACGGAGCTCATCTGAGCAGCATGCGCAAAATTAGGGTTTCGAGCTTCAGCGCTAAAAATGAGGAGTCAGAGGTCAAAACATTCAAAACTGAGGTATCCATCATGATCGGCATCCTTCCGAGAATCTGCTGGCAAAATTTGAAGGCAATCAGAGAACCTGCTATTTTTAGTAAGGCGTTTTGGATACGGGCTATAAATAGAAAGTTGATCTCGGCATCAGCATACACAAGCAAGTTCACCAGCGATGAGCACACCGTCCAAATTTCAAGACAAATGGAGCTAAGGAAGTCTCAGAAACAGGCACTTACTATAAATAGTAAGTCACTTCAGAAGCAACTATAAATAGCAGGTCAAAGTCAAGTCTCAGTATAAACAGGTTAAACATGTGATAAGTAATCCGTGGCGCGAATTTCAAAACAAACAGAGTTGCAGGGAATGAAGAATCAGATGATTGCTATTTTTAGCAGGCTGGAGCAAGGGAATTAGGGTTTTCTAAATTCAAGGGCAGAATACAGCAGTCAGGCACAAACAGCATCCAGTCACAATCACCATGCTTCAGGCATTTAGTACGCAAAATTTGAAGGCATTTCGAGCAATTGCTATTTTTAGTAAGTTGCTAAAAATAGCAGGTGCATGCAGATATCAGGGCCGACAGCTCAACCACATCCCGAGGTTCAGAACAAAGCAAAATCCAGCCTTTTGAAGCTTGAAATTAGCTTGAAGTGCAAAATTGACAAACTTTCTAAAAATAGCAAATTAGGGTTAGCATGATCTAAACACCCTAAATTTGGCAAAGGGGACGTAACACGTCAAATTTGATAATTTTTCAAATCCAACACCAAAACTTGCTATAAGAGGCTGAAGACAGGTGAAATTTTACCGAGGCATTAAGACTGGAAGTTGCTAGGGTCAGATGCACCCAAGAAGGTTGGAATGATGAGGCGGAAATTTCACTAAGTGTTGAAGATTAAAAGTTCACCCATCAAAGTGCGCCCATGGCAAGGAGTAGATGTTGACCCTTGAAAATGCGCATGGGGTGTTGGAATTAAAAGTTGCACATGGAATATGCGCCCTTCTCTGCAAGTTCACCTGAGTATTGAAATGAAAACACAATGTATGAAATGCGCCTTGAGAAGATGAATTCGAATTTGGCTAAAGCTGAAAGCTGCACGCCTAAAAACAAAGCTGGAAGCTTCCCTTGTAATTTGCGCCTGGAGTGAAGCTGGAGGCATCAACAGGTAAATGTGCCCTCAATTGGAAAGAGAACCTGGCAAATGCGCCCATCTCACAAAAAATTAAAAGTTTGACACATGAAGTGCACCCAAGAAGTAAGGAATGTTGAAAACGAAATTCTCTAAGTATCCAAATTTAAAAGCAGCCCCTCCTATCTACGCCTGGAGATTGAAATTGGAAGAGGGACCCATGATATGCGCCCTTACTTCAAAGAAATATTGAATGGCGAAATTAAAAGTAGGCTATGACATTTGCGCCCCTGAGCATAAACATTTTCAAGGCTAACGGATTGGAAGCTCCATATGGTAAATGCGCCTCTTTTTGGAAGCTCAAAGGTGAAATGCGCCTTGACCTGTGAAAAAAAAAAGGTTAGCAAAATATTCTAAGTCATAAAATCAGAAACCTCAAGGGTCAGATACGCCCCAGCTACTGGAGGAGTGAAAATTGAAAACTCCACATGTCTATTGCGCCCTTAAAAGAACATTTTGACTAGGGCGTTAAAAATGAAAGCTCATGATATAATACGCGCCCACCTTTAAGAAGAAAGATTGAATTTTAAATTTTGAATGGGGCGTGTGAAGTATGAAACAAAATGCTAGGCGCTTTTATTTTTTTTTTCCTCTCAAGTGTGTTTTGCGCCTAAGGTTTTAAAGTGTTGGAAAATTTCCTAAGGCGTTGAAAGTGATATGTGTGTTAGAAAACATTTGAAGGTGGTGAAATAAAATGTCAAGTGTTGTGCGCCTAGAGTTATAAAGTGTTAGAAAATTTCCTAAGACATGTGAAATTTAAATTTTCTAAGGCGTTAGAATTTTTAATGAAATTGCCTTTCACGTGTGAAGTCAAATCCAAAATGGCAAGTGAAGATGAAATGTACAAGGCGCCTCCGAGAATAAAATTCCTCTAAATGAAGTTGATAAAAATTTCTCTCGCTAGCAGATGATCAAATTATTTTCTAAGGGAAGTTTTTCAAAGTGCAAGATGATTAAAATATTTTCTAAGGCAAGTTATTTTCCCTTGGAAAATACGCCTAGAGCTCAGAGTGATAAAATTTCTCCGTGGAGCACGAGCCAATTTTCTCAATAGTGGAGTCAGAAGTGAATGATATTGCACAGATGAATTCAAGTTGGAGCAACGGGAAGATCGCGAGCGAAGGATGGATTTAATTCGACAAAATAATATTTTTCTAAGGTTCAAATTGAAAAATTAAATGAACCCGTTCGTTGTACACCCATGAGTTCGACGTGTTCAGAGAGAAATTTTCTTCTGGGTATTGATGATTGTCGATCAGGAATGGATTTTGAAGTCTTCTACCCTTTGTCGAGGCCTTCAGGGTGAATATTTTTGGTGGGCGCCAGGTTGATGAATTTCCTAAGGGAAATTTGAAAAATTTTCTAAGGCATGAAATGAGATGTGGTTGACACAAATTTGCCTTGACCGATGAATTTGAAAATGATCGCCTAAATAATTTTTGATCAAATTCCTGATGAAAGAATTTCTTCTCGATTCTGAGTTGAATGAAATATCAGAGTGAAGTGCGCCAGGCAGAATGCAAGATGGGTTAAAAATTTGGCTAAGGCATGAATTTGAACGCGAAGTTGGCTAGTAGAGGCGATGAAACCCTTGGAGATCAAAGCATGAAAATCCTGGTAAGTGAGTTAAGTTTACATTGTAAAGTGTTCTAATGCTTTTCTCCTTGCTTGTTTTGCAGGATGAATGTCGAGGCCAGAGCACGATGACTCGAAGTGATGAAGCACGATGATATTACAACCCTCGGAGGAGGATAAAATTACGAGTCTCAATCTCGAAGGGAGAAAATTTGCAAGAAAACGGCTAAGTGTTGAGACTTAGTATAACTCAAGTGACAAAGATGAAGACCCTCAAGTGGAAGAAGTCAACGAGCGACGCCAAGAAAGAAGATCCAGAATAGTGTGAACACGTCTGCAAAAGGGAATCTTCTAGAAGGAATAATGGACATTATGGCTCATTTATTACCCCACTCTCCTCTTGGTGGCGGTTTTTAGGGCAAATCTTGCTTAGGGCTGAGGTGGCACGATCTGGGCCATCCAGCCATTTGTAATCTGGCCGTCCGTTGGACTGGGCCAACTATAAAAGGGGCAGTCCCCCTCATTTGTACCTTCAGTAGACAATTCATTAGACAGTAGAATTAGAGTAGAAGTCGGAGTAGAGAGACAACTAGGTGATAGCTTAGAGTAGCTTAGTATAGGTTGATAGTGTAGTTTGAAGAAGAGGGAAAGTTTTCCCTTTGAAAACTTTGTAAGAAATTGTTGTGTAACACTCTTCATGATAATAGATCTTTTCATTGATGATGGAATTCGTCTTGTCATGAATAGCTAGCAAGGTTTCTTCGTCCTTCCGATTCAAATGATAGTGTAAAATAGTTCTAAGTAGTATAGTTTTCATTCCATGCAAGTAGGTGTTAACTGTGGAATATGGTGTTTGATCTAAACAACTTCGTCTATCCATACCACTAGTGTATTTGCTGATGGTGAATGTGCCTTGTGTGGTCAACTGGAATATCACGTACTTAACTTCAATCACAGTTTGAATGATGGTATGCGCCGTTGTGATGGTATCTTCATGTCAAGTGGTTGTTTGAACATCTTTAGTCATCTCCCTTGAAGATTGCACCGACTCCGTGGAAGCTGTCCGATGCGAGGCAAAGCGAAGTCCGGTTAGAAGTTGTTGAAGTTGAGCTCCATATGTCACACTTAGAGTAGATTTAGACTCTCTTAACCCTACCCCATTTCAATTCAGTACTTTCTGATTAGAATAGGTAACCCGCACTTCATAGATAAATCTTTCGAGCATTTGAATTCCTTTCTCCACTGCCGAACAATTCCGTAAGTCCCCTTGAAATACCAGCAAATCACATCGAGCCAAACTGAGCCTATTAGCACTGAAAGAACCTTGGAGTTGAACGCATGAACTTTCTTGCAATCTTAGCATCGGAATACTTTGATCAAGAGAGAATAGAGTCGTTAACGCTTTATTAGCATTGAGTGCGGTCACGAAAAACACATCAACCACTACCTATTCTCTTGATCAAAGTATTGCATGCTAAGATTGCGAGAAAGTTCATGCGTTCAACTCCAAGGTTCTTTTAATGCGAATAGGCTCAGTTGGCTCAATGTGATTTGCTGGTATTTCAAGGGGACTTACGGAATTGTTCAATAGCAGAGGAAGGGGTTTTCTCCATTCAACAAATTTATCAATGAAGCACGGGTTTCCTATTCTAACCATAAAGTACTGAATTTTAAAGAGGTTGCAAGGTTTAGAGAGTCTAAATTTATTCTAAGGCGTGGGATATGGAGCTCAACTTCAGCAAACTTCAACCAAACTTCGCTTTGCCTCACCTCGGACAGCTTCCACAGAGTCGGTGCAATCTTCAGGGGAGATGACTAAAGATGTTCAAACCACCATTTGACATGAAGATACCATCACAACAACGCATACCACCATTCAAACTGTGATTGAAGTTAGGCCCAAACGTTTCCAGTTGACCACACAAGGCGCATTCACCATCAGCAAACGCACTAGTGGCATGGATAAACGAAATTTTCCCAAATTGAATACCACATTCCACAAATAACATCTACTTGCATGGAATGAAAATTATACTACTTTGAACTATTTTACGCTACCATTTGAATCGGAAGGACAAAAACCTTGCTAGCTACTCACAACAAAGACGAAATTCACCATCAATGAAAAACTCTTTTATTGAGAGAGTGTTCACAACAATTTCTTACAAAGTTTTCAAAGGGAAAACTTTCCCTCTTCTTCAACTACACTATCAATCTATACTAAGCTACTTCTAAGTTGTCCCTCTACTCTCTACTGTCCAATTTCTACTTCTATGTCTAATGTCTCATGAATGTACAAATGAAGGGGGACTCCCCCTTTTGTAGATGGCCAAGTCCAATGGACGGCTCAGATTACAATCGGCTGGATGGCCCAGATCGTGCCACCTCAGCCCTAAACAAGATTCGCCCTAAAAACTACCATAATGGAGAGTGGGGCAATAAATGAGCAATTAATGGCCACCACCTTCTAGAAGATTCCATCCTTAAAACGTGTTCACACTGCCCTCGATCCTCGCGTTCAGCCAATTCTATTGATCACTTGGAGGAGGGTAAAAGAGTCTCTAAGATTGCCTCCTCAGATAAAATTTGATAGAATCTGGAGTTCAACTGCCCTTGATCTTCTTCTTGACGTTATTCTTCAACCTTGCTCGAACTTCCACTCTTTTCTCCATCTTGAGTTTTGAAAACACTTCTTCTTTGTCATTAAGTCTCAACACTTAGCCATTTTTTGCAACTTTCTTCCTTCGAGGTTGAAATGTAGTCTTGGAGTACTTGCTTCATCACTTAAGTCATCACCGCCCGGCCTCAACGTTCCTCCTGCAAAACAAGCAAGGAGAAGAGCATTAGAACACTTCATAATATAAATTCACCTTACTCACCTGATTTTCACGCTTTGATCTTCAAGGGCTCATCGTTTTTCCTCAGCCAACTTCGCGTTCAAATTCTTCATGCCTTAGCCAAATTTTCAACCTATCTTGCACTCTGCTCGGCGTACTTCACTCTGCCACTTCATCTAACTCAGGCTTGAGAAAAATCTTTCCATCAGGAATTTGATCAAAAATCACCTAGGCGATCATTTTCAAATTCATTCGCCAAGGCAAATTTTTATCTTGAAAACACATTTTATTCCTTGCCTTAGAAAATTTTAAAATTTCCCTTAGGAAAATTCATAATTTGAGCACCGATCAAATTCTTCATGCTGAAGGCCCCAACGAACTCTGGAAGACTTCGAAATCCATTCCTCATCGACAATCTTCAATACCCAAAAGAAATTTTTTCTCAGAACGCATCAAATTCATGGGTATGCAACGAACGGGTTCATTTAATTTTTTGAATTTTGAACCTTCGAAAAAATAAATTTTCATTAAATTTAATCCGTTTCCTCAACTCCAGGCGCATTTCCTTGCTCTGACTTGAAACTTTTTTAATTACCCTTGCGAAGCTGACATCCACTGACTTTTCCACTAGCAACTTCATTCGTGCCTCTGAAAAATTTCATACTTTCGAGTCCAGGCGTGATTTTCCTAAAGTATTTAAATATTAATACTTAGGAAAAACATTCATCACTTTGCATGGGCGCAACTGAGGTCTTCTATATCAAGTGTTAGCACTTGGCATTTTTCAAAGCTCCACAGGCAAGTCTAGGCACATCAACAGGGTAGACTTTCAATTTGTCTCATGACTTAGTAGACTTTATGCCTCTTTGATGCCTAGGGCGCATTTCAGGTATCCAACTTCAAGCTTAGATGCCTTAGAAAAATTCAATCACCCCTTCTTCTTCTTGGGCGCAAATGGAGGGGTGAACTTTAAATTTCACAGAGTTTAGAAAAATTTTCAAGTCCTCACCTAGCTCAGGCGCAAATAAAAGGTCTTGCCTTCAATTTTGAGCACTTTGAATACTTTTAGCTAGCATACTACCTTGGCAAGGTGGGGCGCATTTCTACCATGGAGGTTCCACTTTTCATAACTTAGAATATTTTTCTTGCATCTTCACAAGCTAGGCGCATTTTACCTCCTCAGCTTCCATTTTTCCAGACTTAGAAAATTTTCTACCCATCCCTTTTCAAGGGCGCAAATCATAGCCGAAGCTTTCAATTTTAATACCTTCACAAAATTTCTTACCTCAAGGGCGCATTTTCATGGGTGAGCATCCATTTTATCAACACTTAGAAAATTTTCAAGTGTCCTTTCATTTCCAGCAAGGCGCATTTGAAGGCCTTTACTTCAAATCTGAAATACTTTGGATATTTTCATCCTCTTCTCAGCCAGGTGCAAATCAGTGCTTGTACTTTCAACTTTCTAACACTTGGAAAATATTTTAGGTCCTTTCCTCGTTGAGGCGCATATGGGTATGCTTGCTTCTAATTTGCCACTCTTGAAATGTTTAATCCAACTCTAGCCTGGGCGCATTTGATACCTCATACTTCAAGTTCGAACACTTACTGAAAATTTTCCCATCATCTCCTTCTTCAAGCTGGGCGCATTTGAACCCCTGTGCTTTTAATTTTAACGACTTAGTCAGAATTCTTCCTCATTCATTTAACTTGGGCGCATATAAGGTGTTGAGGTTCTAATTTTAAACATTTGAAATTCACTCTGCCAATTCTTCATCCAAGGCGCATTTGAGGCCTAGAGCTTCAAGTTTTCAACACTTAAACTTTTTTCTAAGCTTCCTCCCAAGCAAAGGCGCATATGAGAGGGTGTACTTCAAGTTTTCCATACTTAACCAATCTTCAAGTCCATTTCCTTGTCCAAGGCGCATTTGATGCTATGTACTTAGAGTTTCATTGCCTTAGCCGCTTTCAACTCTTCCAATTCGAGCGCATTTCTCATGTCCAGCTTTCAATTCTCATGCCTTAGGCAAATTCTGAGTCTCCAGGCAAAAGGGCGCAAATGCAAGGGGAAGCTCTGAGTTTTCATACTTAGAAATTTTTCCAAAGTCAAGAAGAGGGGGCACATTTTGGCCATAGACCCTCCAGTTTTAATGCCTTAGAAGTCTTTCCTTTTGCCATCTCCACCTTGGGCGCATTTGGAAGGGGCAACTTTCAATTTTGACACTTAGAAACTTTTTCCATCTCCTCTCTTGAGCTGGGCGCATTTTGAAGGTGCTACTTCCACTTTGGGTGCCTTAGAAAAATTTTGATGCCTCTTCTTCTTCAAGGCGCACATGGGAGCTTGAGCTGCAAGTTTAAAATGCCTTAGTGAAATTTCAGCAATCTTCAACCTCCTAGGCGCATTTGGGGTGCCACACTTCCAATTTCACACACTTCGAAAAAAAATTTCAACTTCCTTCAAGCTTGCAAGGGCGCATATGTGATAGGGAGCTTCAAATTTCTAACACTTAGAAGATTTTCACCCATCTTCCGCTTCTCAAGGTGCATTTTGGCCTGTGAACTTCAAATTTCAAGTGCTTAGAGAATTTCCACCAACCTTCAGCTTTAATAGCGTTCTTCACTGGTTGGACATGAAAACTTATCAATTTCAGTGAATTTTATGCTCTTTGCCTGATTTAGGGCAACTTGATCATGCTAACCCTAATTTGCTATTTTTAGAAAGTTTGTCAACTTTGCACTTCAAGCTAATTTCAAGCTCCAAAAAGGCTGGATTTTGCTTTGTTTTGAACCTCGGGATGTGTTTGTGCTACTGATGCCTGATATCTGTCTGTACCTGCTATTTTTAGCAACTTACTAAAAATATCAATTGCTCGGAATTCCTTCAAATTTTGCGTGTTGATTGCTTGAAGGGTGTTGATTGTGATTGAACGCCACTTCTGCCTGACTTTTGCGCTCAGCCCTTGATTTTAGGAAACCCTAATTTATCTGTACCAACCTGCTAAAAATAGTAAATGTCCGATTTTCCATCCTCTGCAACTTCGTTTGATTTGAAATTCGCGCCATAGGGTCTTCATCACTTGCTTGACCTATACCTGCTGATGCCTTGTGCTGACCTGCTATTTATAGCATGTTTCGGAGGTGGCTTACTATTTATAGCAAGCTGCCCGGTTCATGACTTCCACAACTCCATTTGACTTGAACGAATGACGGCTCCTCACCACGCGACCTGCCCGTTGACGTCGGCGCCTGCTGCGACTTTCTATTTTAGCCTGTTTACGAAATGACTTACTATAAATAGTAAGTGCTCCATTTGCCTTCAAATTTTATCGCAGATAGCTTGAGGATGCGATCGCGGTGGTATACATCGGTTTTCAAAATTTTGACTTTTACGCCTCTTTTGGGTCCCGAAGCTGGAAACCCTAATTGGTCTTGCATGCGTATCAAATGACCTCCGTTTGTCTTCGTTTCTGTTGAATTGCGATCAGTTAGTGGTTCTGAAGTGCTAGGAGGCGGCCGTCGGAATGTATCTGCTAAAAATAGTAAGTTGTTGAAGGAGTGATTATCCTGCTTTGCATGTCACACCACTGCGTAGGTCTCGAAAAACCCATAAAGAATCACCTGACATGCAAAGAAAACCCTGACATGCAAACCCTAAAAATAGCCTCTAAAGGCTAAATTCTGAAAGTCGTTATCTCACTTTGCATGTCACACCATCGCGAAGGTCTCTGAAAACCCAGAAGGAAAATGTAGACATGCGTTGACAAACTCTGCATCTAGACCCTAAAATTGGCTCCGAAAGCTGAACCGCTAAAAATAGTAAGTTGTCTGTTTCAGCTCAAATTTAACCTGTGAGTAGCTTGATGTGCTCTGGACGCAGTGTGACTGTCAGAATTTCAAAAATGCTGAGAGAATACTTGGAATTACGCACTTACTAAAAATAGTAAGTTGCCGAAATCTGATGAAATTTCAGTGGAGACCTGCTGGAAGCATACTGACAACAACGTTAGTCTCTGTTTTCAATTTATTCACTTTATTCAACCTCAAATTGGCTGGAAAGATGGAAACCCTAATTCTCAGACTTGGCCAAAAGTTCACGTTAAGGTTCAACGGCGGGCCCATCCTGAAAAGACAGACAGTAGAAAAGAGAGACAACAACAAAACGACCGAAAAGCAAAGCCAAAATTAGGGGGTCCCCATTTGCAATGGGGTGATGTGTGAAAAAGGTCACAACACCAGGGACAAAATATTCTAAGGCAAAGAATCCCAGGCACCTAGACTGGACAATAGAGCCTGAACTCTCCAAACTTAGTTTATTTTTGCAACTTTCAAGATTTTTCAGATTCCCCTCCTTCGTTTTGTTGATGTGATTTTTGTGACCTCACCAACCAGGTAGAACAAAGTTTCCAAATGGATCCCCTATTCTCTCTTGAACAAAGTATTCGACGTGCTAAGATTGCGAGTGAGATCACGCCTTCAACTCCAAGGTTCTTTAAATGCGAATAGGCTCAGTTTGGTTGATGTGTGTATGCTGTGTACTCACGAGGGGACTTACGTAGTTGTTCACAAGACGTGTAGTGACAACCAATGTGTGCTTTTGAAGGGGATTTTTTTTTTTGTGAATGATTTAGCTTTAGCGAGAAGTTTCCTAAAACTAACCAGGATTATGCAGAATTGAATGGTTGCAGAGATTTCTAAAATCTAACTTCTAATCTAAATGCAAATGGATGTTACGCTCAACTTAAATGAACTTCGACAAACATTGTTTAGCCTCCTATTGGACAGCGTCAACAAGGTAAGTGCAATCTTCAAAGGGTGAAAATGATGTTCAAATCACGATTCAATAGAGCAACTACCATCACAACGATGCATAACCACCTATGAACCTTGATTGAAGTTAAGTACTGAAAGTCCAGTTGACCACACAAGACGGACTTACCATCAGCAAGAACGTTAGTGGTATGGATAAAAGAAATTCACTTATATCAAGCATAAACATCCATATCTAACTACAAGCATGAAATTAAGTTCCTAATTGAAGTCAAAGGGAATAAGAAACCTCACGAACTATTCCAAACAAAGTTGAAATTCACCATCAATGAAAAGCTTTATTAAGAATAATCTTTTGTGACAATCTCTTACAAAATTCTCTAAGGGAGAATTCCCCTTCTTCTTCAACAATGCAAATGAAAAACTACTCTAACTTAAAAGCTTCTACTCTCTATTCTGCTTCAACAATTGCTCTCTATTCTCTGATTCTATGACTACTAGAGTACAAATGAGGGGGACTCCCCCTTATATAGCTGGCCTGTTTGAATCGACGGCCCAGATCAAATTACAACGGAGGGCTCAGATTGAGCCACCTCAGCCCTAGACGAGTTTGCCCTAAAAACCGCCAGAAGGTGGAGGAGTGGCGTCATAAATGCTCCTAAAAATAGCAGATTCCTCCTTTGACCAGTATGAGCAATTAATGCCCACTAACCTTCTAGAAGATTCTCGTCCATGACCCGGATTCCTTTGCTCTTCTCTCTGACCGCGTACGCTATGAATCGCGCCAGCACTGCGTCGACCTCTTCTTCGGAAATTGATGGAGTGAGATTCAGCTGATACTCCAAGATGGCCACCATCTGCTCATGCTTCTCGCAAGATTTTCCCCAAGTCTCGATGGAATCCTGCGTGCTCTGAATGATTGTTGAAAACGTGGAGATGTTTTCAAAATCTAGCTGGGAAAATGTCCTCATCTCAGAGAAGAATGGCTGCAATCTTGCCCTTAATCCTTCTGCATCTACCTCTTCATGTGCGAGCCTTTTTGCAAATACCGACTCCAAAGTGTTGAGAATACTCTCACGAATATTCCTCATGGCCTTTCTGATCCTGGAAGACTCTATTGCTGCAGTATCAAAGAAACCCTTCCCTGTGAACGCTGCTGAATGCCATCCACGGAAGTCATATCTGTCACCAGCCTGAATTACCCCTTCATTCACCAGAGTTTGCGTGGGAACACGCATCAAAACAGCCAGACGTGGGATAGTATTGTCTTGGAAGATGTGGGTATCACCCCAAGTCTGCTCAATATCATCTAAACGTGAAAGAATACCGGAAGCGTTTTGGAATGCTGAGGCGAGATCTGCCATGAACTTTTCTGCCTCAACGCGGACACCATTCACCCACTTATCTCCTCGCACAGCCCTCTTCACTTCTTCCAAGCCGCTGATCGGCTCACGTGGCACCTCTAGTGGAAGCTCTGCTGCTGGATTACCTTGAGCAACAGGATGTGCGAGATTTTGCACGTATTCAACCAACGCTCTGTGCTCTTTCTTCAACCTTTTATATTTTCCTTCTTTCTTTACCAGCCTATCTTTTAATGCTTGAAATGAGCTTTCAGCCTCTTCCACCACCTGCGCTCCTGAAGGGCGTCCCAACTCAACAGTGGTGATTGTGTATTTCTCTGGCATCGCATCATTCAAGTCGTGATCTTCTCTTGGGGCAGCGATGTGAAGGCTACGGGAACCTGCCTCATTGGTTTCTATCCTTGTATATTTTCTCGCCCTCTTCCGCTTTGGCGACTTGCTTGTTCTATTCAAGAGTGCTTCCATTTCAATTGCTAGGTCGGCGTCATCGTCTTGGTCCCTTCTGATTGCCTGCGAAAGCCAATTTCGCTGAATATCATAAACAATCAGAGGCTGTTCCTCAGTGGCTTCCACTTCTCGAACTTCCTCCCGAGCAATATCTGTTGGAGGCTCAATTATCTTGACCTCTTGATCACTTCCTTCATGTGTCCCAGCATCTTCCTCTCCGAAAGAATAGTCGAAGTGGGTGTCCATGTCCATGTCTTCCCCTTCATCTCGCTTACTGGCGGCTTCAGGATCATTCACACTTTGAGTATCTACCTCCTTGGCCATTGGCTGGTTAATTTCTCCATCCTCCAGCTCTTCATTTCTTTTAGCTCTCTGACTAGCAAACAATGACACTTCACGCACACTGGAGGCATGAGACACCAATTGAGTTGAGGACGTGTCCTCCGACCCCTGAGGTTCTGGCTGAACGGGCTCTGGTTGAACGGGCTCCCTTCTTTTTGGTTCCGGACCTCGTGTGAGCTGCTTCTTCCTTTTTGCTACCACCGGTGGCCTTCCATCACCCATGAGGTCATATGTGAGAGCGACTGACCTCCTCCTTAATCTGTTGACACGCTCATCCACCCAAGCTCTAGTGAATGTCATGACTGGGATAGACAAGGTGTCTAGATCCACAATCTCCGGCTCGGCCCAATCTATAGGTGGTATAGGTGTGTTTTTCACCGCTTCAAAATCCGGATGGGTGACCCTAGTATCCTCCTCCAGTTGATCTGGCACCTTAATCACCTCACACTCCCTGATTAGCTTTAGAGGCAGCCTTGAAAACGTCCTTTTTCTGATTTCGTCCTCGCTTCCAGCATTTGCCCAAAAGTCCTCCAGGTGAGCCTTGTGTTTAAATTCTTCTCCTTGTACTGTTCCAATCATCCCCTTAGGATCAAAATTCTGTCGGCTCGTATGAAGAGTCAGCTTGTAGAACTTTAGCTCATTCTCAGCGTCTTTGGCCGCTTGCAAAGTCGGGCATTCCTCGAGTGAATTTCCCAACACAATGGGGAAATGAAGACCTCCCTTCTTCTTACGCCTTATAATCTTGTCGTAGGCCACCAACTGCCTAGACAACTCAAGTAGGATCATCCTGTTAGTGGGGTACCTTGGTAATTTGTACACATACGAATCGTACCCTGGCAGCCTCAAGTAGGTAAATTTTGGGAATTGGATGAACCAACACCCGTATTCTTCGACCAGCGCCTGAGCCTCCTCGGAGATCCTCTGCTGTAGCCTTTGCTGAAGTGTTCTCGTGATGTACATGGTAAAGGCGTCACTCACTCTTTGAAAGTCACCAGTGTGGGTAAGATGCAATTGTCTGCACGACTGGTGGATCTTAAACTGATTGTAGCCGCAGCCAATTGGCTCCTAGTACGCCAATCCCCTGTACTTGGTCATTCGAGCCAATATATAGATGACGTACGAGCTCATATAAAATGTCTTTGTTCTTCTGAGGTTTCGGAACTGCTCATCGATGTTATCACTGATCATCTTTGCCCAGTTCACTTGCTCGTCCGCTTCGAGCACCACACTGATGTAAAAGAACATCCATGGCTCGAATATGAAAGATTGCGGGCTACCATTGACCCTGCTGAGCAACATAATGATGTCACAATATTCCTGCTTCAGCTCCTCTGATATTATTTGTTTCGGTAGCCTAGCAGCCGGTGGCTTTGGCTTGCGCATCCATGTGGTGTTTATTCTCTTCATGCACTTCTCGAAGGTTGTGGCGTACATCTTATCCGCCTTGGCCTTGGACTTATACAACATGTTGTCCGTGGCAAGGATTCCAAACGCCTCGCCAATCGCATCTGGAGCGAGATTAGCCATGATCAAACCACCAGGAGAGGTGATAGTCCGATCCTCAGTATTATAGAAGTTGGCGCACTCGAGGATCAACTCAGGACAACGGACTGCCGGTTGGAAGCCTGCTGCATTGTACAACCCAATCTTCACAATATTCTGTGATGCCTCTGTTGGAAGGTTGCCATTTTGCCCGTACATTCGGTGTATGAACGTCTCGAGGTTGAAGGACCCGAGGTTGGTGTCCGTCAAATTGCCATACTTTGAGGTGATCTTTGACTCAGGGACGAAGGATTTCTTCAGACCTTTGATGATCGCCTGCCTGGAGGCGTTAGCTTCATTGTTTGCAGTCTTAGTTCCAGCCTTGCTAGTGCCAGCAGCGTCAGCCATCTGCAAAACAAAAGCGAATATTACTCCATCAACTTTTAAAAACAACAATCACGTGAGGCGGCTGGCGGTTGAGCTGGCTGCAAAAATAAATACAAGTTAGTAGCGTTAGCAGCCAACTTTGACTTCTCAAGATTAAAACTTCAACCTCCAGCAACTCGCAGCCAGAATAAATAACTTAACTCCTCACGAGAAATTTACTCTATTAATCTCAACTTCGAAAAAGCGTGTTAAGTCTCAGCAATATTTAAAATCAGCAATTTCGAATTAAAATCAGCAAACCATCGAATTATAAACTACCAAGTCAGAAATCAACTCTTCGACAGTTATACATCAGCAACTTCGAAGAAAATAAATCCGAGAGTTTTAGACGTGTACAAGTTAAAATCAGCAAGCTTCGTCAAATTAAAATCAGCTTTTCGAAAGTTATAAATCAGCAACTTCGAAAGGTAATCGAAAATCAGCACTTCGAAAATTATAAAACAGCAACTTCGAAAGCATTACAAATTAAATCCAATTCGATTCTAACACTTAGCAATTTCAGAAAATCTAAAGTTCGAACAATCTCAGCATTTTAACTCTCAGCATAAATAAAGCATTTCAGCATTTCAACTTTTAACTTCAAAGCATATTCGACTTTCAGCAAAATAAAAAGCTTCAGCAACTTCGAAGACATACCTCGATAACGTGAAGAAAAAGAAAATGCTAAACCCTTTTACTTCGAAGCACTTCGCAACTTGCAATCCCGAATCTCAGCAACTCCAACAATCGAACTTTCAGCAACTTCAATCTCAAACTTCAAAAATCGAACTTTCAGCAACTTCTCGAATTAAATCTCACAACTCAATTTGCCAGCATAAATTCAACTTCAAATCTTGTGAGACGATAATGAAAATCTTCGAAGTTTTATAGCAAAAGGCTGGCGCTAATTTTAGCAGATGTCTTTTATTCCCTTCATCATGACTGACGCGTTTGCTAAAATTAAAAGGGAATATTCCGGTCGTCAGGCAGTTATTATGGCAATTTGCTATTCGGGGAGATTCTTTCCTTGATTTAAATTTAAAATTCCCTCCCGACTGCCAGTTACCTCCAATGATTTCGAGAAAATCATTTTTACATCGATTTGAAGTTATCTCGACTGCATTTTAAAATGGCACTTTTAATTAATTAAAATTTTAATTTAATCGCCATTTTAATTTATTTCTTTCAACGCATCAAAAATTCGACATCGATTGTCAAAATTGGCTCGGCAAAATTTTATTTTCCGTCCGTAATTAACTTCCAAAACAAATTCCCCTTGTTAAATCGTCCGAAATTTTAAAATTGCATGGGTCAAAATCGAAGGGGGAATTTAATATTAGACTTAGGAAAATAATTAATTAATTAATTAAATTAATTTCTCCGTCTTGCTAGGAGAAATTTTAATTTCCTCCGAATGCCTTTCGATTTAATCGTGCTGAGAAAATTTCAAGTGCCTTCAAAGTCAAAATTTAAAATTTAAATCTCCACTTGATTATTTCATTTCTAACGCCTTTTAATTTGCTTTTTTGAAGAATTTAAACGCCCCTTTTAATTTATTTCTTGATCTTCTATCTTAAATCCCCACGTTTTTTATTTTACTTCCTTGGGCGCAATCTGGAGAGGGGACATTTAAATCCAATGCCTTTTTAATTTTATTAATTTTCTATCCAAGCTAGGCGCATTTGGGGCATGGAGTTTCCATTTTAATGCCAGGCGCATTTAATCATGGTGCTTTTGATTTGAGGGGCGCAAATCATAGGTAGCACTCTCAATTCAAACAACTTAGACGTTTTTCAGCACATCCCTGGGCGCATATGAAGGGTGGAGCATCAAGGCGCATTTGAGTGGGCTTACTTTCAGTTTTGGTACTCAACAATTTTCAACTTCCACGCATTTTCCAGATTTATCAAGGGCGCACTTGAGGGGGCGTACCTCCAGTTTGAGGCGCATTTTATACCTTCTACTCAAAGCTTTCAACTTAGTCGTTTTTAGCTTTCACTTTTGGGCGCATATGAGACCCAGAGGTTTCAATTTTGACTTGAGCGCATTTACTACATCCAACTTTCAATTTGTCAAGAGGGGCGCACTTTGCTAGTGCAACTTCCAATTTTGTCACTTGGGCGCAAATGGAAGGGTCTCCGTCTAGTTTTGATTAGGGGCGCGTTTTAACTCATCACATTTCACTTGGCCATAGGCGCACTTGATACGTCAAGCTTCTAATTTGTCCCTGGGCGCATATCAATCATCCAACTTTCATTTTAATGATTCCAGGCGCATATTGACTATCAAGCTCTCACTTTAGACTTGGGGCGCTTTTGAGGCCTCTGACTTCCAGTTTGACTATTGGCGCATTTTACCCACCACGGTTTCACTTTCAACACTGGGCGCATTTAAGAGGTGGAGCTTCTAATTTCAACTTAGAGCGCATTTGCATAGTCAACTTTCATTTTTACCACTGGGCGCAAATCACCATGGCTACGTTCACTTTGAAATGCCTTTTTCATCTTCATGACCTGGGGCGCATATGACCTAGCAAGCATCAAGGCGCAAATAGCACAAGGAGGTTCTAGTCTTGAGAGGGGCGCAAATGACATGCCCAACTTTCACTTTTGGCACTTAGAATATTTCAAGGCTCACTTTATCCTCCAGGGCGCATTTGGCCACCTCAACTTCCAGTTTTTGTCAAGAGGCGCATATAATCCCCTGAGCTTTTAATTTTTTCCTTAGCCAAATTTCAAGTTACCTTCAAGGGCGCATTTAACCATGTCCACGTTCGATTTTGACACACTGAGTGAGATTTTTATGCTTTTAAAGAGGGGCGCATCCAAGGGGTCAAGCATCAAGTTAGGGGCGCATCTAGCATATCCAACTTTCACTTTTTGACACCCAGGGGCGCATTTGCTAGGGTCTCCGCTTATTTTCCATGCCTTAGTGAAAAATTCCATCTTCAACCTCCTTGGGCGCATTTGGCAGGGTCTCCGTCAAGTTTCCGGACTTAGAAAATTTTTCACCTCTGTTCAGCCTTCAAAGTGAGCCTTAATGCCGGAATTGAAATTTTATCCATTTTAGCACAATTTTACGCCTGTTACCAGATTTGAGTTGATTTTCTGTGGTCAACCCTAACTCACCTTGACTTTCTACTTTTAGAAAGTTCCTTGAATCTTGCGTTGTCAACTGAATCCTGACTCCAGAAAGCCTGATTTTTACCTTGCTCTGAATTTTGACCAACTCGTTCTGTCAACACCTGATGTCTGTTTGTACCTGCTATTTTTAGCAGCCTGCTAAAAATAGAAACTTCTCAGAAAGTCTTCGAATTTCATGTGCCAAATGCCTGAAGCGTGGTGATCGTCACTGGATGCTGCTTCTTCGTGAATGTCGGGTTCCGCCCTTGATTTTAGGAAACCCTAATTGACCTGCTAAAAATAGCAACTGCCCGATTCTTCATTCTCTGTAACTCTGTTTGCTTTGGAATTTGCGCCAAAGGCTCCTCATCACGTGTTTGACCTATATTTGCTGAGATATGGCACCAACCTGCCAGTTATAGCTGCCACTGAGGTGACTTACTATTTATAGTAAGTGCCCGTTTCTGAGGCCTTCCTTGCTCCGTTTGCTTTGAAATTTGGACAGTGTGCCCGTTGTTGGTGAACTTGCCTGTCTACGTTGACGCCGAGATCAACTTTCTATTTATAGCCCTCGTCCAAAACGCCTTACTAAAAATAGCAGGTTCTCCGATTGCCTTCAAATTTGGCCAGCAGATTCTCGGAAGGATGCTGATTAGGATGGATTCCTTAGTTTTGAACATTTCGACCCCTGATTCCTCATTTTTAGCGCCGAAGCTCGAAAACCTAATTTTGTGCATGCTGCTTAGATGAGCTCCGTTTGACCTCGTTTCAGCTGCATGATAGTCAGTTTGTAGTTCTGAAGCGTCGAGCTGCTGCCCAAGTGATACCTGCTAAAAATAGAAAGCAGCCTGAAAAGTGACCGACCGGCTGCCGGATGATCTCGCATGTCACACTACCCGAAAAATCTTGGAAAACCCAGAAAAACCCAGAAAAATCTTCAACATGCACGCATTGGCTAAAAATAGTAAGTTTCCGAAAAGTGGTCAGCTCCATTTGCATGTTATACTATCGCGAAGCTCTTGGAAAACCCAGAAAGAAAATGCCGACATGCGCCGAAAATGTCCGCATGCAAACCCTAATATCAGCCTCCGAAGACTGAGTGCTGAAAGTCATCATTATGCTTTGCATGTTATATCACTGCGAAGGTCTAGAAAAACCCACAAGGAATCTCCGGACATGCGTTGAAAAACTCTGCGTTTAAGCCCTGAAAATTGCCTCCGAAGGCAGAACTGCTAAAAATAGCAAGTTGTCCGTTTCTGCTCAAAATTTGCCAAAAGTGAACTTGGAGTGCTCGGAATACAATGAAGTTATCCAAATGTGAAAATCTTAAGAAAATCAACCCTAAACTGACACTTACTAAAAATAGAAAGATGGCAAAATTCAATGAAAATTTAGGGGATGCTTGCTGAAAACATGGTAATAACTCTGCAAGGCTCAAAAGCTGACAAACCAACTCAATTTGATCTCAATATGACCTAAAAACGTGAAACCCTAATTTTAGACCTGGTCAAATCTTACGCCCAAGCTTGCTGACGGGAACGTCCCCAGAAAATCAGATAGCGGAAAAGAAGCAGAACGAGAGAGAAAGACAAAAAACAAAGCCAAAAAACCAGAACGGAGCAAAAATTTATGGGTCCCCATTTTAGATGGGGCGATGTGTGAAAAGGTCACAACACGTTCTCCGTTCCTCAACCATCTACTGCCATTTCTCGATTTGTGCAGCATTTGAAACCTTGATTCTGACACCTGGCAGTTGACCATCCTCCATTGATGACCTCAGAACTCTTGTTTTAGCTTTCGAAAAAGCAAAATAGACCCACCAAAGAAAAGTTGATCTTTTGTCAATTCTAACTAGACCAGCCAGATTAGGAAGTATTATAAACCAATCACAATCAGTTTGAGCCCTGGAAGTAGAAATTCTATTTTTAGAAAATTTTGCAAGTATCCATTTGAGAAGAAACCCAAAAAAAGTATATTTTTAGAAGCTTTCCTAAAAAGTAGGGCTGAAAAACTAAGATCTGTGTTTTATAGACAAGGTCGCTCTAAAGAGACCCAGATCATCAATTTTTGAAAATTTTGAGTTTTTGATTAACATGTGTGACATGCAAATTTCCATTTTCCGGCCTTTTTGACAATTTTTACAAGACTTTTACCACTTTTTACAAAATGCCTTAATGAAGCAAAAATTTTAATTTTGGGTACAACACTATTGTAGCTGCACAAGAATTTAGCATGGCTAATTCATGGTCTTCCATGTTTGAGCTCGAATCATTTGTCCTTTCTTGAGAAATGATGGTCCCATTGCATCAATCTGCACTTGACAAAAGTGTGCTTGAAACTGTTACAATGTGTACCACTTAGCCTGGTATTTTGATTATAAGGTTATTAGACATATGGCCATCGATGGATTAAGTAGAGGAGCAAGGAGCTTTTGTAGACATTGAATACCGGATGCATATCAAGATAAGATACAAGGTCAAAGTACAAAAGCATCTTCATATGCTACCCAAAAAGGTATAAGGGCCATATATAAATGGCTTAAGCTTTCATTGAGTACCTTTAAAGCTCTCCTGCTATTGAAACCATACCTTATCACAAATCTAGAAGTAAGATTGAGTGCACCATCCATCACAAAGTCCCTTGCACTTTTGTTGTTGGTATGCAAGGATTTGTTGCATTACAAGAGCTGAATAAATTATTTTCCCTTGTATTTTTCTGGCCTACATATCAGACTCAAAAATTGATGATGTAGAGAAGGCAATGTCAAGGAATACCATTGGAAAGAACCATTGGCACTATAATTTGAGGTTATTGTTTTGATATTTTTCATACGATATATTCATCAAGCTTCATTGAGGTAGGAACGCATTGGTTCTAATAAAGAGTAAAATCATAATGCACAATCAAATCCATAATATATATGATCCATCCCACACTCACAAAAACAATGGCGATGCTTGGATCAACCTTCTAACATTCATCTAGTGACCTTTGATATTTTGAGATCATTTCATCCGAGGCTCTTCTTCTCCCAAGTCAATTTTCTTGATTAGGGTAGATCTAGATCAATGATTAAAGATCAAGGACATCAATATTAGGTATCGAAGATAAATTTGATACAAATCAAGGTGCACCCAAATTTGTTACGTAAGTCTATTTTAAGTTATAATGTGGACCCATAACCCACAAATGCCAGGATCATTTTCACCTCTTAAACTCTAGAATTAAAAAAAAATGATACTATCAGGTAAAATAAAACAATACTTTCCTAAGATATGAAAATCATCTTAGTGTCAAACATGGGGATTTGTCAAATTTTTAGAAGAGTGATATTCTCCAACTGATTTGGAAGTTGGACAAGAATTGGATATTAGTGTAAACCTATGAACTTAAGTCCTATGAAGTGTTGGTGGGCAATAATTGTTTGCTATGAATTCTAAGACATTGTACATCTTTCATTTTATTGTACTTGATGAATCCAATAATTTTGTACTTGAGTATTATCTAGGAAATATATGCTTAGAAGGTTATAACATGTCATTAATTACATACGAGTCCATGACAAGGTGATATATGTTGAAAGATGTTTTTTTTTATTTTCTATCCTCATTAGAAACAAGCTCACCTCAAAACTTGGTTTGAATGTTTATGTGAAATGAAGTACACTTTATCTAAGGAAATTGTCATTAGATTGTTTAGAAAGAAAGGATACAACATATAGTAAACGACATCTAGATCCTTTTACTCAAATGCAAAACTGGTTTTGCACAAAGGAGTGGGATCTTGATATTCACAACACCCCTGTAGTTCATCATGACAAAGAATGAAACATTCTTTTTTCTATCATCTTGGATTTCAACAAGGGTAATCAAGAGTTTGTATTAATTGCTCTGAATCTTTGTGGTAATGAAATGAGAGAAAACTTGTCTTATATAACAGGCCTTTCCAATTTCCAACTCTTGGTTTTGTTGTTGAGAGTTATTGGGAAATAGTAGCACATGAGTCAAGAGAATATTGGAGAATAAATTGTCCTCACACTTTAGAGGATGGTATTAACATTATTGGTAGTCGAGGCAAGTACACTAACAACCACTGTCCAAGGACATCTTTATAGTATAACATGACCAAGACAATCATCACTAGCTATAGAATTTTCAAATCCTATTGCTTGAGGACAAGCAATACTGGAAAGCGCAGACTATCATGCCCCAAATCACAAACTCCCACAACCTGTGTGTTGATGCGTGTTTTATGACACAACAAACATTCTAGAATAAAGAGTCCAAAGACGCTCTATCCCCTCTTGAAAAACTACCTCGTATGCTAAGATTGCGAGTAAGATCATACGGTAATTCCAATGTTTAAGATGAATGCGGATGAGCTCTGTGGTTTGATGTGATTATGCTGGTAACACAAGGGGACTTCTACTAGGCTTATTCAATTCACAATGAAGGTCTAGACAATGAAGCTCTATTGCTTGGGTCATGGGTCAAACAAACTGAAAAGGGAGAAGGGTTCAGAAGCACTAATCTACTCCTAAGAATCCAAGAGACGGTATTGACTCGGTGAAACAAATAACCACGCTTTGCTTCGCCACGCTCAACGACAACTACACAAAGAGGGTGCAATCTTCAAGGGAATGTGCTTATAATTTTCACGTCATGAATAACTACCATCGAATCGAACAATATATATCCAGACAGAAGTTAAGTATCCACAAAATAAGCTCAGGCTAACTTTACGCATTGAATGAAAATCATCCATTCAAAGAAAGTATGAGCAAAAGTTTCACCACAAATCAATACTTATCAAATCTTGCATTCATCTAACATACATGAAATAAAATCTAAACTATGATGAGGGATAAGAACCATGACAACTCCAAAATAAGAGAAGCAATCACCATCAGAACAATGCATGCATTACTTATTACTTTGGCAATCTTACAACAGTTGCTTATCTCAACATGTTTTGCAACATGCTCCCATGCTTTACAAATGAGGGGTTGAGCTCAATTTATAGGCTCCCCATTTACAATTCAATGGCCAAGATTAATTTGGAATCAACAGCCAAGATTACAAATAAAACCCTAATTAGGGTTTGCTACCCTTCGACCAATGAGAAAATTGCATTCGAGTACACTTGTCCTTTTTACCAAATACGAACAAACAGATAAAATAGAAAGTTGTTGCATGTTGATTTGGAATGATCTGATTGGCTGGAAGATGACGAGGCGCCACCTCAACGTGTTGGATGTCTTCTTTGATCACTTTGGTTTTGTTCCTTAGAATATTTTCCTTCAAGATGACTTTATCTTTTGTGCTTCGATCTTGAATGACTTTGGCTTCTTCTTCTCACCTCGCCTCGGAGCACCTGTTTAAGTCTTTCTTCCCGGATTGCTTTGGAATTTCTCCAAGTGCCTATTCAATGTTGAGCGCGTGGGAGGAGAGGCAAGCATATACAAAAGTGATGTAGCGAAGATTTCTTTTCGTTCAGCCTTCCTTGAATAATTGGTTCTTTCTTTGTTCAGACCTCCTTTGCCTTGTGTAATCATCCACCTGCAGTAAAACAAAACGAATTTATTTTAGATTAACTTTGAAAGATTTTTATAAATTTCATTTTCAAGTTTTTGAATCTTCTCTCCGTCCAATTTCATTTGGCCATGATTTTTTTGATCGTTTCCCAAAAATATTTGGCCATTTGCCTTTTCAAAATTTCATCTTCTTAGGCACTTTGGATTTGAACTTAGGCAAATTTTAATTTTTCCTCACTTCTCTATACATGGCGGACTTTAGCACTTGTCAAGCCACTTTTCTTATGTCTATGGTGGACTTCCTTCAGCTTATTGCCATTTCCTTTTAGACTAAGGCAAACTTCTTTTACTTGCTGGCCATTCAAACTTTTCTTAGCTATGCCTTAGACTTTTTCTCTTTTGCTCAAAGGGGCGGACTTCACCTTTTACTTGGCCATGATAGGGCGGACTTTGTCATTCTCTAAGCCATTTCTTCCTACACCCAACGCGGACTTTGCTGTGCTCTATCCATTGACATTTAAGCATAGGGCGGACTTGCATTGTTTCTTAGCCACTTCAGCTTTCTCCCAAGGCAGACTTCATTAAGTTGATTGCCATTTTAACTTTCTCTTTGTCTATGCCTTAGACTTTTCATCTTTTACCTTGGGCGGACTTTCTACATTTTGTTGCCATCTTCATTTTTTCCAAGGCGGACTTGCCTTGTCTCTTTACCATTTCACACTTGGACTTTACTAAATTTCATGCCACTTTAGCTTTTCTCAAGGGCGGACTTGGCATGTTTTATTGCCATTAACCATTCTAGCTGGGCGGACTTGCATTGTTTCTTAGCCACTTCATAGGGCGGACTTTGACCTTTGGTTGGCCATTGCCAACTTTGGATGGCGGACTTTCCTCATTCTGATGCCACTTTGTCTTAGACTAAGGCGGACTTGCTTGAATGTTTGGCCATTGGATGCTTTGGAGGGCGGACTTCCTCATCTTCCTTGCCATTGACATAGGCGGACTTGGCTGTTGGTCTGACCACTGCCTCATTGACTAAGGCGGACTTCCCTGTTTTCATTGCCATTTTCTCTTTCTTCCAAGGCGGACTTCAGCTGTAACCTGGCCATGGCCTCATTTTTTTAGACATTTCCTTCATTCTCCATGGGCGGACTTTGACCTTATGTTTGCCATTTGACATTTCTTTCAAGGGCGGACTTTGGCCTTTGGTTGGCCATTGCTTCAGATTTTATGCCTATGTCTAGAGCGGACTTGCTCAGATCTGTTGCCATTGCCCAGATTTTTATGCCATTGCTCAGATTTTTGTGCCATTGCTCAGATTTTTGTGCCATTGATTGCTCGGCTGAAGGTGTTTGCCATTGACTTCTTTCAGGCTGAAGGTGTTTGCCATTGACTTCTTTCAGGCTGAAGCTTTCACCATTACCTTGTGAGCTGAAGGTCCTCTATACTTAGGCGAATTTCTCAGTTTTCTCCATGATTGTTCAGATTTTCCCATGAATCGCCCAGATTTTTACATGAATGTTCAGAGCTTCCACCATTTTCTGTGATTTTCAAAAAAATTCTCTGTGATTTTCCAGAATTTCTGACCATTTTTGAACAATTTTTCCAGATTTTTTGAACTTTTTATGTGATTTTCCAGATTTTACCCAAAATTTCAAAAAAACTTCGAATCGATTTTCTGAGAGTTTCGTTGATCTTTTCGAACTTCTGAGTGGATTTTTGAAACTCGTGACCCTTCTAAAAATAGAAACTTTCTAAAAATAGAAATTTTCCAAAAATAGCAACTTTCCAAAAATAGACCCTAAAAAATAGGGATTCCAGAATTGCCCAAAAGTGCCAAAAAAGTAGGTCCTAAAAAATAGGGGGCCCGGGTCGAGAAACCCTAAAAACTTGGAGGTGTCAGAATCGGCCGAAACGACAGTCGATCTTCGTCTCACAGGCCCTCTAAGCGTGATGGCGTTTATACAGTGATCTAGGTTAAAATTGACTGACTCGATTCGGGTGACCATTCAAAATTAAGACTCCTCATTGCAAAAAGACTGGTGATAAGCAGTTGCGACGCCAAGGCAAAACCAAAAAGCAAAAAAAAACAAAGGGTCCCCATTTGCAATGGGGCGATGTGTGAAAAGGTCACAACACTGTGCTAGTCTAATAATCGCTGGTTGGGGAGAATATCAAATAGCAGTGATTCCCTATTAATATAAGGCAGCGCTTGGTTATAGAGGAGTGTGTCCCTTAACTAATTAGATGTGACCCTCCCCATGGGAGATATAAAAAGGAGAACAATTCATTTGTGAAATGGACGAAGGGGAAAAAGAAAATCAAGGAAGCAGATTGGACAAAGAGAAATAAGAATTGGAAATATTAGGAAACCTATTGGAATAAATATTATTTCTAGCAAGAATATTATTGTAAGTTTTAAATTTAATTAAATATATATATATATGATCATGCAATAATGATGCTTGCAGCAATTATTGATTCTTTTTAAGTAATCATGGTTCTTCCTTTATTATGAATATGGGATAATAAATTCGTATAATAATCTATTTGGAATTAAGAAGAAATGATTGCAAAAAAGGAAGGCCAATCAACCTTTCGAGTTCACAAGAGGTGAAGGCACAATAGACCCGCCATCAAGTACGCCACCCGTAAGGGGTTAAGCCTCATGGGTCAGCAGGCATATGTGTGCTCTCCGGCTTGGTGAAAGGGAGGTAGTCTTCATGGACTAGGAGGCTTATTAGTGCTCATGGGCTTGATCAAGGAGGACGGCCAGCCTCCAAGGTGGACTAAGGGATGGAATGGTGGTTCCATGCTCTCGCAATACAAGGATAACCATCCTTGAGACTGTAGTTTGCAAGGTTTCTATCAAATTCTTAATATGGTTACTATAAGAATATGTTAGGATGATTATTAATATTATCGATTTCTAACTTTTATAGATAATAGTTGTCCTCAGGGATTATGTTGGAAATTTTCAATTGATAAATTTATAATCTTAAATGGATTACATTTCTTATTTTGATTGAAATTGTGGTTTTAGGGCAAAATCTAGGAATATCCCAAATAGGGGACATTACAAAAGACAAGATGCCTTGTTTACAAAAAAGTGAGACCAAGTGGACTATCCATCAACTAAATCTTATGATTTTCTATGAAGCTCAGAGTTGATCCAAGCACAAAAAGATGTTAGAAAGTATCTTGAAAAATGTACAACAAAGACTACTATAACACCTAAGATAGATATATACACCATAGTTTTAGGACTTGGACTCGACTCGACAGCCCAAAATTTTGACTCGAACTCAAGAATCGACACAGACTCGGCAAAAAACTCGGCATGGACTCAGCAAAATACACATCATATGATCCTCAAACTCTCAAAATTTGAAATTTCAGCCACTCTGTTTGTTATGTTCAGGTGCCAAAAGAGTCTGAGCTCGGGACTCGAGAGTTCGAGCCTAAGACTCGAGAGTCTTGGAGAGGGACTCAGCCGAGTACTCTCCAAGAATTGACCAAACTCGACTTGGGACTCTGGTCAACTCGGCTCGGCCAGCTCAAAGACTTGGGAGTTTGGAGAGTCTTACAAAGTACTCGGAGAGTCGTCAAACTATGAATTATACACTATTTATATTACCTTTGACCATAGTAATAACAAGACAATTGATTAATATCAAAGCAAGTCCAATACATTAAAATTTACAAAATTTGGGGAGTTACGTCAATTTGTTGCATGTTGTGGTCAATCCTCTTTGAGATAAAGTTGAGGTATTAACTAGGGCTTGCAACAGGTCCCTTATGCTTGAGATCAAGTCTCTAACCTTCTTCCAAAGTGTTGCTAGGCATTTGAGGAACAATATGGAAAAGAGGAGCATTCCCGTAAATTCCTTGACCTTGTGTGGAGCTAGAGACACTAGCATAGAGAGCATGTTTTCTTTGAGGTCTATTATGCTCAACTTGATATTGCTTATTGAACCAAGCATTTAATCGGATCATAAAATAGAATATAGTATAATACTTGAAAAACTATTGGGTTGTCAAGGGGATAGCAGCACAAATGTGGTATAGTACTTGAAAAATTAGCTATAAAAAAAGTAAAAAAATTTGCAATTTATCTTTTATGTAAAGCTAGACTATAAACACAATGAATCAATGTGACAAACCATGGTTTGAAAACTCCTCAAGTACTCACCTAACTTGTGAGTGCTCACAAGTTCTTTTTCCAAATGAGTAAATCAGCCATTAACTCACCTAACCGAGTTTTGCTGACTTTTTCGTGAGTTTTGACAAGTATTCCCCAGTTCTACCAAGTCACTAAGTTCAAGTCAAATTTGGGTCTACAAAGTTTTGCCAACTTTTTGCAAACTCTTGGTGTGTTTCACTGAATTAATGAGTTTATTATACTTTTTACCTTGTCAAATTCTTGCCAAGTCCCCAATTTCAATTCAAAATTGGGTTTGCCAAAATTTGTTGAGTGGGTAGTTTTGAAACTATGAAACTAACAATGCATTGAAAATTCCAAATACCAATATATTATTATATCCAATATCATGATTACAATGGGTCAATGCCACAATGATCTAATCATCCTCCCCAAAAGTTGTGGATATAGCTGTATTTCTCTTTTGCTTAGTTGTTTTTTTGCAACTATCTATCACATTATTGCTTTAGATTGTAAGAATTTGTGAGCATGGAAGGATTTGACAGCAAAGTGGATCTTGGTGGATATAGGAAGTCTATTACATTTCAACACAGCACAGGAGCTTCTACCATTTGCAAGCCTTCCTCTCTATTCCTCATGTTCTACCTTCGAGCTACTGAGGCAGCCACATACGAACATGCAAAACACTAGACAACAAAAAATCATTTTTAAACTATTGACAACATCATGACATGTCAAACACCATTCTATAGGTAGATCTTCATCATGAATTATCACAACATGAGCCCATGTAAGCATAAAAAATTTATCAATTTAGTCTTATCACATCAGAAAGTTTCTGTAGAGGTATATTGTGTTGAAATTGTGTGTGTGCATGATTGATTGTTTTCCGCATTTTGGGTAGTATTCTTGAGTTTATCTTTAAGTTCAGCATGCATATACTAGATTCTATTCATCTAAGATTGTTGGTAAAGTATTCCTTGATTGAATCCATTGTAATATTTCCTTTCATTTTTCCTGGATTTTATTAGCACAAAACACCACTAATTAGCGTTAGCTCCAAACGATAACGAGCAAGAATAGTAACCCTTCACCTTTTGATCACCAAAATCCCAATGTGGGCGAGGTGAGAGCATACGGTGTCAAGGATCGTTAGCAAACTGGAAATCAAATACAAAGCTGCTAGGCTGCTAGCTGACCATGAATGAAAGTAAATACTGGAAATACAAGAGTAGGCAGATAATCGACCATAAAGCTCTACCACTTATTCAGCGGGAGCAAAGTTATTACAATTTATAAGGCGGTAAGCCAACCATGAATCCATACTACCACTTATTCAGTGGGGGGTAATTAAACAACAAGTGTTGAAAGTAAAATAAGACCACTTCTTTAGTGGAAGAAAATACAAAATATTAAAGTGCAGAAATATAAATAGCTGTTAGTACTACTAAACCAGCTTTACAATGATAGCTTCAACTGCACAATAATGTAAAATATATCATCAAGAAACTTCAGTATGTTAGAGAATAATCCCTAACTGATACAATATGCTATAGAACAGAAAATTTAGCATAAACCACAATTATATTAGATCTGATTAGAAACAGTAAACACAGAAAATCAAACCAAGTGAGAGATACACCAAAATGGACACAACTTCTTCAATTCAACTCTGAATGACCTCAAATAGCAAACAAATGAAGCCATAAACCTAGGCATCCTTTTCCAACCAAGAAATTGTGCCAAAACAACACCAGAAACATGGCAAGAATCCCAATGCAATCAGCAGTGAAGTGGTATGGCCTCCAAGAAGGTCGACCTCTTCTAGAAAATCCAAAACTCAAAATTAAATTTTGAAACTTTGCAAAACTATGCGCCCTACACAATGAAACAGCATGAGCCAGTACCCAGAACCAAATAAAATTTAATGGCGAAGCTACAAGCAGAAATTTGCTTCAGCCATACACTTGAATAGCAATACAAACAGACTATACATCAGCAATCTACCTATAATAATTTGGAAATTAAGCTCTATCCGCACTCCTGAGTGAAGCACGGTCTTCAGTAGCCATTTAGGAAGCTATCGTTTCAAACCCGAAGAATGGCGAAGTAAGGATGCTAGGAGGGATCTCCTCGAAGCAACTCTGAATTCAATTCAACAACATAACATTATCATAAATTCCAAAAGTTGAGAATCAAGGAGCAAGGCCTGAATAAATAGACTCTTCTTGGCATTCAAAACACTTCAGTAACCTCCAAGAAATTATTTGAATCACTTCATCTTCCAAAGAGAGACGCCCAAACATCAAAATGCAATTATAATATTAAATTACCTTTTAGCACAACTCCCTAGGCGTCCAAGATAAGAGGTAATTAATTTAACTTTTTAAAATATTGAACTTCTCCACTTAAGGCGTCCAAGACAAGTCCCCTCTTTTAAAACAACTTAAAGTCATTCGCCTAGGCATGGGGTCCAAAAACCAACGTTGAGAAAATGAATTTATTAAAACTTAGCTCCAAGAGGAAAGAAGAAGCCAACGCCCAACTGAGTTGCCTTATTGCCAAAATAGAATGATGGACTGGAAATGACTGTTGCTGCTAGGATGACACTGCTATAAATAGAACTTACCAAAAATAGCAAACTGTTATAAATAATAAGTGTTTGTAAACTTCATTTGAGCATCAACTAAGCAGTTATCATGACTTACTAAAAATAGTAAGTGTTGGGAAAAGTTGTCAGATACAGATGCATGTTACACCCCCCTAGAGATCTTTGAAAACCCAAAAAAACCCATAAACCTTTCCTACATGCAAGGTACTAGATAGAAATGCACGACATTTTCATGAAATGCATGTTACCACACCCTAAAGCTCTCCAAAAAGTTCACTGCCAAACTCCTGCATGCAAGCCATCAAAAGCTTAAGCTAAAACCTCCTATAAAATAGGAAACCTTAATTTCCATTTTTGATTAGCCTACGGATTTCCGAAAATAGGCTAATTCCCATTGAAGAGTGTAGAGCTAAAATAGGGACATTATAGTTCACCCTTCCCAAAATTGCTTGTCCTCAAGCAATACTACTACACTTCAAACATTAATACCGATCCACATCGAACCAAGTTGGATTCCAGGGTCCTATATCCATCTCTAGAAAGACCCACCAAGCTAATGTTGCACCACTCTAGTCACACAAATGAAGCCATTGTACCAGAACTGCACTAACCTTCCCTGCAACCTCAAAGAGTTAACATGCATGAAATTCAAACTAAGAAACATGGAAGGATTGGAATCAAGACCTTGTAGCATCTCACACCCAAAAGACTTTGAGGAGTCAATATTTACAATGTCAATGACTATCACCATTCTGAGCATAGAAAAGAATAATCTAATCAACTCAAAAACATTTTCATTAGCATAACTTCTCAAAGCATTAAGCAAATTCACGACTACCCTTGTGACTCCTTCAAGGCTTCTTGCAAAGAAGAAAACAACTCTTTGCAAAAGTTCATCAGTCTCATCCTCAAAACTCCTCAAGGTGTACAATGCCTCTGATGAATAATTCTGATATATCCAAGAAGACTTCTGAAAACCTTCACCAATCTCTCTCCAAGAGTCTCAAAATGACGAACCAAATCAAGCATAGGTTCGCTTCCCCAAACATATGTACAAGAAAATGTGCAAAGATAGCCACCAAAACGAGCTTGAACACTATCAAAATATTGATTCAAATCACTCTGAATCATCATTTCTCCCATTTGAGGCCAAAAATCATTGCTGATAAGAGATTGGAAAGTCTGAAAATGAATACACCAGCTGTCGAACAAATCTAAAAAGGTCAACTTGAAATCTAATTTAAGGAGAATCAGCGTCCAAGAAGATGAACAACTGCTGCGAAACTGAAAATCAGCATCCAAAATATCACATTTGCTCGTATCCACGGCTAAAAACCACCTCTCTGAAAACTTCATCACAACAAAGAACCATTCTTTGCTCAAATTTTCTCTCTAAACCACCAATTGATGAGCAGAAGGAACCTAGAATTGGCTGATAAAGAAGGTGTAAAGAACCGGACCAATTTTTTTTTAATTTTTTCAAATGCAATTACAATCAACACGCACCTGTTAAGGTTACCTCTAAACCAAAACGATGCGGAAAGTAACCCTAACCAGAATGTACACCAGGATCCCGATGTGGGCAAGGTGTGAGCATTGGTCAAAGGATCTAATGCAGATGCAACCTGGAAGGGAACTCTAACCAAGAATGCGCCTGTGCAGACGAGCATATGGTCAGAAGATCAATGCATGATTAACTGAAGAAATCCTAACCAAGAAAGGCACCGAGTGATGGCGAGCATATGGTCAGAGGGTCCCTAAACTTAATAACTGAAAGTAATAGGCAAGCCAACCTCTTCCACTTATTCAGTGGGAAATACAATAGAGAAAAGAGAGATAAAGAAGAGAACTGCTGATAGTACTACTAATCAGCTTACAATATGATAGAATGTTAGTCAAAGCTCAATGATTCAAGTTCCTCAATGCTGCAATGTTAAATAAGACTTCCTCAACATTAAGTAAACCCCTCTAGACTCAGACTCCTCACGAAATAGCTTTTCTATAGGACTGATATGACAGACCAGCAACCTAACAACTCACTCAAATGCTCATATCTTACTCAAATCTCACTCAAATGACATGAAATCAAGTGCAGATTACTCTAATGATGATGGCGCCCAAGATGCATTCCTAAAACCACCCCAAATAACCATTATTTATTTTGCACGAAATCCAAAGCAACTCCAGAATGGTACGGCCCAGCTGCAAGGGCGATTTTGCTTTGTAAAATCAAAGACACTTTAATAAAATCTGCAAATGAGCTAGAATGGTCGCGCCTCATAGACAAATTGATAGATTCAATACCCAGAACAATAGCATTTTTATTCCAAGAGCTATGAGCAAATCTTACATTCTTCTGTGATATTCAGCAACTTCAAAAAATGAGACAGAAATGCAAACTAGAACTCCAAAATGCAAATACTCAACTGAAAATGCAAAACAAACCTATTACAAACTAACTCTCGACTAGTTGCTATCTTTCAAGCAAGAAGATGAGCCATTGCTAGGAGGTATGCTTTCCTCGAAGCGAGTGCCTGAAGTGAATCCAGTAGCATAACAATATGGTAGACAGAAGATCCCAAATGAAGAGCTGAGGCCTGAATATAAAAACATGAAGAGAGCCTTCTAGAAGCTTCAAGAAGGGCGCCCAAACCCTAATTTTGAATTCAACACATTCCCTCCAAAAGTGGCATCCTTTTTCCTTTTAATAAAATATTTCACTTTTATAAAAAAATCCATCTCTCCTCAAGTAGGCGTCCATTTCACTTAACCCCATAATTTGACTTCAAAATATGATTTATCTCTTAATGAAGTATTGACCCATTAGGCCCCCTTTTTAAAAACAACATAAAGTTGTAATGCTAGGCAAGGGGGTGTTATAATATTAAAATATAATATTATAATGTGAAAATACTTATCTCTCCATGGAAAATGCACCCAAAGGCCAAAAATGGAAGTGCCAGCTGAACCAACTGAAGAAGAAGACCAACTGAATTGAACCCAACCTATCCACTGCCAAAAATAGAATTTACTAAAAATAGTAAATTCATCAAGTTGCTCGAAACGCCAATCTAACCATACCGCCGTGAAGCTCTCTGAAAACCCAGAAAGAATCCGCAATCCGATTTCCAAACTTCAAGCAACAACCTCCTCAAAAATAGGAAACCCTAATTTCACCATCCGAGTAGCCTACGGGTCTCCGGAATAGGCCAACGGTCAACTGAAACAATCACATTTGAGAAGGGGACATTACAGTCCACCCTCCCCAAGATTGCTTGCCCTCAAGCAATCGCAAGTCTAGATGCTGTAGAATCTCCTCATTCTCCCAAGTAGCATCCTCCAAGGGTAAATTCTTCCACTTCACCAAGTACTCTTTGATTGTTCTCCTCCTCAAAGAACGCTCTCTGGAATTAATAATCTCTTCAGGAATCAAGGTCAACTACCCTTCTTCATCTAAGGAAGGCTGATAGGCTGCATTTCAAAATCATAAATTTGTTTCTTGTCTTTGCTGCCCTCATAGCTGCTCCAAGACTCTAGTCTTTCACCACCCACCAACTGAAAATGCTCAAGGTCATGAAGAGGATCAGATTCTACCAATTCTTCGGGCCTTTGTTTACAATTAGCTACATGAAGAGGTAAATCTGATTTGAATTTAAGAACCTCTTTAAACTTTTCATCAGCAAGGGCCCTATGATCTTCTAGCTCTATTTCCCATTCACTGTCTCCTTGATTACATGTTAAGGCAGCCCCCAACTTGATCAACGAGTCATTATGGGGCTTTTCCATGCAAGCTTCTTTGTCAAAGACATCTTCTCCTCCAATGGCCATCTCATAGCTTGCATTGAAATATGAATTTTGATCTTTATCAGGATCAAAGGGAAATTCCTCCCACACGGGTTCCTTGGCATCCTTACGTGCCTTCACACCCAGATCCCAAATGCTGAAGGGCTGATTATTTTGATCAAAAAGAAAGTGCTCTTCATACTCCTTGGAGTGTTGCCTCTTTGAACAAGACACCTCCCAACTCACCAAGATTGATATCTTCATAAGTATCTTTCTCCAAGAGCTTAGTTTGATGATCAAACTCAAAACCACCTAAATCTCCATTATTATAATGAAGTAAAGAATCATCACTGTTAGTTGTTTTGAAGACAATATCCTTCTTGCCATCATGTGTAGGTATATTACTAATTTCTTCATTAGTAGTCACAAGCATACCAAGGAGGTCTTCTTGATTACTTGTCATAGATTCTTCATGTATATCCAAAACTGATACTGCCTCATTGCACTCATCCTTAGCATGTGTAGACAAAAGCATATCAATAGGTACATCCTGAGAAACCGCCATAGAATCATTGAGAAACAACATTTTATTCTCATCTTTTGCATTAATGACCACCTCATTTATCTGCTATGTCTTCTTCAAATGATGCTTCAATTTTCCCTCACACTGATTGAAAAAATCTTTAATCAACATACCAGCAGTAGAAGAATTCTTTCCTTCTTGTTCATGAATGTTTAGCAGAAAAGATAGGACGGATTTTGGAATATCATCCATCTCATTGATAGTTAAAACTAAAATGCTTCTCATTGCTACAACTACATCCTTCTATTGTTCACTCCAAGTTGAAATGAAGAGGTAATGGATCAAATAATATATTCGATCTTGCATACCCAAATCTATCAGTATCAGCAATATACTTGTTCTGAGTTCTAAAAAATGTCTTCAATATAGCAACTCTTCTGGAGTACTGACTGCTATCAGTTTCATCAAGATCTTGAAAGCTTTCCACAATTATATGAAGAACTCTCCTCATAGTTTCATCATCATAGGACACCAAGGGTGCCAAGATTCTCATCACTTCACTTAGGCATGAAGTAATCAGCAGACTAATTTCTTCATCTGCATGCCTCAACCGATAGGGATGAATCAAAGAGGTCACTGCAGGCGTTAATGCTTTTTTCATCAACTCAGAAGGTGATTGCTTCACCTGGCTCAAACATTGTTCCAAAGTAAAGTATTCTTACTTCTTCATCCCTTCTCTAACATTCTTTAGTGAGCCATGTTCCTACAATGTAAAGTGACCTTGCAAAACTCTTTTCTTCTTCAAAAGCCATGATCAAATCTAACATCTCACGGTTTCTAAACTTCAGAAAATGTATCATCTTCAAGAACTTCTGGAAGTTGAAACTGAACTCAATTCTGACCTTTGGTGTAGTATGTGATTTCCCTGTCATTCATCTGACAATTGAAGCACTAAACTCACAGGATGGCAGGAGAACAAGCTCTGATACCACTGTAATATTCCCCCTTAATTTTTTTCGTATTTTATCAACACAACACACCACTGGTTAGTGTTAGCTCCAAATGATAACCAGCAAGAATAGTAACCCTTCACCTTTTGATCACCAAGGTCCCAATGTGGGCAAGGCGAGAGCATACGGCGCTGAGAATCGTTAGCAAACAAGAAATGAAATACAAAGCTACTAGGCAGCTAGCCGACCATGAATGAAAGTAAATACAACAGTAGGTGGATAACCGACCATAAAGCTCTACCACTTATTCAGCAGGAGCGAAGTTATTACAATTTATAAGGCAGCAAGCCAACCATGAATCCACACTACCACCTATTCAGTGGGGGGAAATTAAACAAGTGTTGAAAGTAAACTAAGACTCAACCACTTCTTCAGTGGGAGTAAATACAAAATATTAAAGTGCAGAAATATAAATAGCTATTAGTACTAATAAACCAACTTTACAATAGTGTTCCACGGGGACGCATCCCCCCCCCCCCAAAAAATTAAGCCGACCCCCCGACTTGAACGTTTCGGAGACTTGGGGACGACTGAGAGACGTCCCCCCACCGTCCCCCACTGCCGATGGGATGTGAGAAACTTCAAGGAAACATCGGGGACAGCTGGATGTCTCCAAGACGTCTCGGGGACTCCCAAATTCATATAATAGAAATCTCAAATTCGACAATTTCATTTGTCAAATTTTAATATTTTATTTACTTTTAGTCTTTTAGTAATAGTATTCAAGTATTTAAAATGTTAGTATTTGCAATTTTACTAATTTGCCAAAGTTTAATGTGAAATGTTATTCTTAAACATCTTCTTATAACTAGTTATTCTATTACCATATGTATATCAGCACACACCCCCCTTTTGTCGTCCCTAAACTTAGACCCTATTGGCGTTTAAATTTGCACCTCTGGAATGCGTATTTGAAACGGACAGCTATGCACAGATAAACTGCTCTTCAAATTAGGAGGGGAAGCTCCCTCTTGCTGATGGTATGAAAGAAAGTAAATTAAAACTAATTTGCCTATCTTTTCGGTTCAGCTAGAGCACAAGGTTTATAAAACATAAATGCCGCAGCTGAGATTTTCTAATTAAGAACTTGAACTACGACTAACTTAAACTAAAGACGTTTCTAACTTCTCAAGTAATACGAAGAGCAAGAGAAATTAGAAATGAACAAGGTTGATTCTCTGACAAAGGCTTAAGAGAACTCTTTCTCAACATACATTTACACACTTCAATGTAAGCTAAAATTAAGATCACAAAAGCATAACATAATAAACGGAAATCTGAGACGTTATACCAGGGCAAAGGAGGCTCATGATTTTATTTCTCAAACTTCTGGAACAAAGATTACACTAAACACATGCACGGAACAAGAGCTTGCAGCTAAAGAGGCTTGCAATCTTGTTCTTACACAATAGGAACAACGATTACAACAACTCCTTGTTGGCTAAAAGAGACTCAACAATTCGCTATCATAAAACAATTGAACAACACTTGAATAACAAATAGAAGGCACAATAGGCCCAGCCTTTTGTTATCACTAGCATGGTTCTCACAAAGTGAACTGACATTGAATAACAGCTTGTTGGCTAAAAGAGACTCAACAATTTGCTATCACAATAACCGTTAAAGAAAACTAATGAGCAGAGGCTCTTATTTATAGGCAAGCAGAGGAGTAGGGAACCCTAAAATCTCCTTGCTTTTACAATTTAGGGCTTGCTCAGCAAGCAAGCTTTATTTCTAAATCTAGAAAGAAGATAACATCTAACACCTAAGAAAGCAGGAAAAAGCAGGAAATGCCAAATATTACATTTATCTTTTTTGTCTTCTTCAAAGAATGGATAAGAATTGTTCCAAGAATAGAAAGAAAGTGGAAAGAAAGCTTCTAGATGAAAGCCACTTTAAAACTCAATCACATCCACTAAAAAGTAGGAAACTGTGTCCCGATCAAGTGCATCTATTCCATCAATAGAAAAGTTGCGCTTTTCCGAGATTTCTTCACCTTGTGCAATTGATCTTAGAAAATCTCTGATATCTTCAACTTCTTTATCAAATCTTGCTAATTTCGACGGCTCTGCAACTAGAGTGATGACCTTTTACAATTATGCCATCTTATATCTTTTGCAATTTTTATGCTTTTGACACCTCTCTTGACTTCCAACAGAAGAGTATTGCACAACTCTTTTCCGATACCCGTCCTTTTGCCCCTATCACACTTTTTCACGCTCTTCAGCTGAGATGATGAAGTTTTATGTCCACGGTGGCATTTGAAAAGCACTTCTCAACATCTTTCGGCCTACGGCTGCGAGATACAATACTAGCCTGACTTTGAATCCCATAGGAGAGTACTGCATGCTAAAAACCTTGAAGAATGACTGTAAACTCGACTATGTTCAGACAAGTTTTGAGCAATTTTCTATTTTTAGAATGCTGGTTTTTCTTCTTCAAACGAACAATTTTTTGAAAAAAATTCTGAGATATGGGTTTTGCTTAGAATTTTGTTGCAAGACAACCCAAACCGTCCATTTTTGAAAATCTTGAATTTTGACTGAAGAAGCAACAAACCCTAATTTCTTCAATTTTTCACTGAAAAAGTTGGCACCTGGGTTTTGTTCAAAATGCAATTAGAAATGGACCCAGTTGACTAGATTTCAAAAACATTGAGGGTTGGTTGAAAAAGCAGCCAACCCTAGAATTTGAAATCTTCTTGAAAAAAGTTGTGAGATGGGTTTTCTTCAGAAGATTGTTTTGAGGGGACCCAGATCAAAATTTGCAAACTCTGAAGATTTCACTAACATGCAAGGAAAAAGCAGCTGTTGCAACTTGATAAATTTCCTCCAAAATTCTTCAGAAGGATGAGATGAAGAAACCTAGATGGCTGAAAATTGAAGACTTTGACCTTCTTCAAAAATTTGATGTTCTAGATGAAAAAAGCATGAAAAAGCAAGGTCTTATGTTGTTGGTCTGAAAATTATTCATAAAAATCAGCAACCTTGAACTCTGGAATCTTGAAATAAAAACTTCAAAGTTGTTGCTCCTCTTCAACTTGAACACCACCTGCAAAAATAATGAAATTTGAGTGATAAAAGCCTCTTAAATAGCTCTAGGCTTGAGATAACTCTGCTTTCTTTCGCTTTTATCCTTCAAAACCCTAAAATCAGCCTATTCATCGAACTTGGACATCCATGTTCGTCTTGAATTTTGAAATTTTGGAAATTTTGACTAAGGCATGATATTTAGGGTGCCCTTCTTAGCTAGAGGCGCCCAACTTTTCCCAAACTTAACCATTTTTTGAAGTTTTTCAACTTTTCACAGTTTTGACACCCTACTTGTCCTTCAATCTCTGGCTTTCAGATTGATCCAATGAGCGAGCTGGATGATTCATCGCGTAGCTTGACTGATTCTGAGGAGATCGCCTTGGAGGCACTTCTGGCTAAAAACTTCGTTTTCACCTTCAAATTTATGGGAGCCTATTTCCTCCAGGGGCTCTGAACTTTCACAGTGTTAGCCATTTTTTCATGATTTTCGATTTCTTCATTTCCCTTTGATCTTCTGATGAAATCTTGATTCCAGGAGCTATGTTGATCAGATCGACTGACTGTTAGATTCACTGGATAGCTTGGATGATTCCGACGAAGTCATCTTAGACACTTCATTAACGAATTCCATCATCTCAGAGCCCAAAATCTTGGGTGCCCTTTCTCTCCAGAGGAGCCGAAACTCACCAGACTTGGCCATTTTACCATTTCTTCATCACTTTCTCTACTACAGATGATCTCGTCAAATTCGAGGACCCAGAGCTCGGATTGGCTGATGACTAGGCTCGTTCCGAAGCTGAGGAGAAATCAAGAGGGGTCTTTTGGAGACACTTCTGTCAAAAAGTTGAATTTAATACTCCAAAAACTTGGGCGCCTATTTGCTTCTGGGGTGCCCATTTGCTCCAGACTTAACCATTTTTTCTAATTTTCATCTTTGAGTTCAAACCTCCATCTTGTACCTTCCACTTTGACCTAGATTTGCCTGAGATTCCAGTCTGATGCCCTGACAAAGATATTTGTTGCGAAGCAGACTGAATTCCGGAGAGATTGAGCACTCTAGCAAACCCTAACTGCTGGATTTGCCCCTTCAAAAAGCTGGGCGCCCTTGACCAAGGGCCCAAAGTTCCTAGACTTAATCAAATTTTGATGATTTTCATTCTTTTTCATTTTGACTTCTGTTTGGATCCACCCTGTTCGGCCTCGAATCCCGGATGACTGGATAATCTGATGATTGCACCGTTGGATTCGTTGCGGAGCTGGAAGAAAACTGAGCAACTTTGATTGGAGGCTTAAACCCTAATTTCAACATTTAATGCCCTAAAAAGATGGGTGCCTATTCTCTCCTAGGGCGCCCATGACAAGCAGTGTTAGAAAATTTTCACAGTCTTCACCCTCTTTCTTCGTTCTTCACACTTGTTTACCAACTCACCTTTTGTTAAATGCTTGAGTGTTGAATGTGACGCCTAGCAGCTGACTGACCTCCATTGACGACCTCGAAGCTCCTAATATGCCTCTAAAAAAGCAGAATAGACCCACTAGGGTAAAACTATTTTTTTTGATATTCTGACTGCACCAGCTTGATATGGAAGTATTTTGAGCCAATCAAAATCAGTTTGAACCCTAACGGACTAACTTTCTATTTTTAGAAAGTTTTGCCAATATCCGTTTCGAAAGAAACCCAAAAAAAGTTTTACTATTTTTAGAAAATTTCTAAAAATAGCAATTTTCCTAAAAAGTAGGAATGAAAAACTGAGATCTAGATTTTGTAGATTAGGTCGCTCTAAGCAAACCCAGATTGTCAGATTTTGGAAATTTCATGTTTTTACCTTTCATGCAAGACCTGCACACCCAAATTTTGACCTTTTTGACTAATTTAACAAGACTTTTACTCATTCCTTCAAAATGTCTAAGTGTAACAAAAAATTTAATTTTGGGGTACAATAGATCCCTTGTCCCCCCGTCCTCGAGACGCGTCCCCGTTAGGAAACTCCTTGGAACACTACTTTACAATGATAGCTTCAACTACACAATAATGTAAGATATATCATCAAGAAACCTCAATATGTTAGAGAATAATCCCTAACTGATTTGATTAGAAACAGTAAACACAAAAAATGAGACCAGCAAGTGAGAGATTCACCAAAATGGACACAACTTCTTCAATTCAACTTCGAATGACCTCAAACAGCAAACAAATGAAGCCATAAACCTAGGCATCCATTTTCCAACCAGCAAACTGTGCCAAAACAGCTCCAAAAACTTGGCACGAATCCCAATGTAATCAGCAATGAAGTAGTATGGCCACCAAAAAGGTTGACCTCTTTTAGAAAATCCAAAACTTAGAATTAAATTTTGGAACTTTGCAAAACTGGGCACCCTACACAGTGAAACAGCATAATCCTGTTGACGTGGTTTTTGCGACTACACCAACACAAAATAAAGTCGCCAACAGCTACTCTATCCTCTCTTGAACAAAGTTTCCTGCATGCTAACATTGCGAGATAGATCATACATTTAACTCCAAGGTTCCTTCATGCAATAGAATACCCTCAGTTGGCTCGATGTGTTTTGCTGGTATTTCAAGGGGACTTACACAATTGTTCGACAACTGACAACAGACAGTAAATTAAGGGCTTTTGTGTGATTCGAATGATTTGGCAAGTGAGCACAAGTTTCCTAATTCTAACCAGGAATGAACTGAATTTAAAAGAGTGTAGGGCCTAAGAAGTTTACGTTCTATCTAAGGACGGGACGTGGGATCAATCTTGACAGACTTCAACCAGACTCTGCTCCACCTCACATTGGACAACTTACACAAAGTCGGTGCAATCTTCAAGGGAGTGACAAGAGGTTTTCAAATTATAATTCAACATATAAGTACCATCAGAACGACGCATACACATACATGAATCACAATCGAAGTTAAGTTTATAAAGTTTTCCAGTTGACCACACAAGGCAAACTTGCCGTCAACAAGCTGTTAGTCATATGGATAAAAATGAAGTTGCCTCGATTGACTCCACAAGTCCACAACTAACATCTACTTGCATGAAAATGAAAACTACTCTACTTTACGCTACTTGAAGTTAAAGGGATGAAGAAATCTCACTAGCTACTTATAACAAAGATGAATTCACCATTCAATGAAAGATCTTTTATTACAATAGTTTTCGCAACAATCTCTTACAAAGTTTTCAAAGGAAAACTTTCCTTCTCCTTCAAACTACGCTATGCTAAGATGTTATAACTAAAGTGTCTCTGCTCTACTCTCTACTCTAATCTCTAAGCTCTGCTTCTACTAAAGTACAAATGAGGGGGACTCCCCCTTTTATAGCTGGCCAAGTCCAACGAACGGCTCAGATTACAATCGGCTAGATGGCCCAGATCGTGCCACCTCAGCCCTAAACAAGATTCGCCCTAAAAACCGCCACCAAGAGGAGTGGGGTAATAAATGAGCCATTAATGTCCATCTTCTTCTAGAAGATTCCCGTTTGTAGACGCGTTCACACTATTCTTGATCTTCTTCTTGACATTGTTGTTCAACTTCGCTCGAGCTTCCATCCTTTTCTTCATCTTGAGTTTTGAAAACGTTTCTTCTTTGTCACCAAGTCTCAATACTTAGCCATTCCTTGCAACTTTTCTTCCTTCTTGATCTATCATCTTGGACTATTTGCTTCATTATTCCAAGTCATCATTGCTTGGTCTTCGACGTTCCTCCTGCAAAACAAGCAAGGAGAAGAGCATTAGCACACTTCATAATAAAAAAAACTCAACCTACTTACCTGATTTTCATGCTTTAAGTTCCAAGGGTTCATCGTCTTCACTAGCCAACTTCACGTTCAAATTCTTCATGCCTTAGCCAAATTTTCAACCCATCTTGCATTTTGCTCGGCGCACTTCACTCTGATACTTCATCCAACTCAGGCGCGAGAAGAAATCCTTTCATCAAGAATTTGATCAAAAATTATCCAGGCGATCATTTTCAAATTCATCTACCAAGGCATTTTTAACACATTTTATCCCTTGCCTTAGAAAAATTCATCAACCTGGTGCCCATCAAAATATTCACCTTGAAGGCCTCGACAAAGTGTAGAAGACTTCAAAATCTATTCCTCATCGCAAACGTCCAATACCCAGAAGAGAATTTTCTTTAGAACACGTCAAATTCATGGGTATGCAACGAACGGGTTCATTTAATTTTTTGAATTTTGAACCTTAGAAAAATGATTTTTCATCAAATTTTATCCATTTCTTCACTTCTGTGAACATCCTGTGTTGCTCCGACTAGAAGAATTTTTTTAAATTTATCCTGCAACACCAGCATTCTCTGACTTCATCTCTGGAAAATTTATTCGTGCTTCAAGAAGAATTTCACCATCTTTAAGGTCTAGGCGTATTTTCTAAAGGAAGAAAATATTTTGCCTTAGAAAAATTTCGAATCATTTTGAAAATTTCAACCTGGGAAATTTTTATTCAATTTCATTCACTTCCCTGTGGTGAGAAAATTTTATCAACTTTACTTGGAAATTTTTCCTTGAATGCCCAACATGTTTGACCTTCATGTTTTATTTTTTTGTTACCTTCAACGCCTTAGTTATTTTATCTTTACCAACTTCAAGATGGGCGCATTTTTGATGTTATGCAGAACATTCTTAATTTTCAACGCCTTGTATTATCCACCTCACTCTTTACTTGGCGCCTTTAGTACTTAGAAGAGGATGGGCGCATTTGGCACATGCAAGAGGAATAATTTACCATGCCATTGTTGACTTGTTGACCTTTTTGAGAGGTGGGCGCATATAGAGGAGTCCTCTTCAAATTTAGAATATTTTTCAACCTCCTCTAGTCAAAGGCACATTTGATAGCTCCAACTTCTAGTTTTATCTGCCTTAGACATTTTTTAAACATCTCTCACTCCTTAAGGCGCAAATGACAGGTTGGAGTTTGAGTTTTGTATACTTAATAATCCTTTTGAAGCTTTTCACACACACCAAGTTAAGGCGCAAATGGGATGCTTGACTTTGAATTTCACACGCCTTAGTAACATCTTCAGTCTCCCCTTCAAGGTTAAGGCGCAAATGGGGCCCTTAACTTATAGTTTCTGACACTTAGAAATTTTCAAACTCTTCTTTTTGCTTAAGGCGCATATAGAGGGGTGAGGTTGGAGTTTACACGCCTTAGTTGATTTTTCAGCTTCCACTCCCAGCTAAGGCGCTTTTGATAGCTCCAACTTCAAGTTTGACTTGCCTTAGTGAAATTCTCATCATCTAGTAGGTTAAGGCGCTTTTTGGGGGGGGAGCTTCCATTTTAAACGACTTAGAAAAAATTTTAAACTCCATCTTTCAAGCTTGAGGCGCATGTGGAGGGGTCAACTTCATATTTGTAACACTTTGACCATTTTCCTATTACTCCAAGCAGCTAAGGCGCAAATGAGAGTAGGAGCTTTCACTTTCCAACACTTTACCATTTTTCAACCAGCTTCAAGTTCAAGGGCGCATTTCACCATGGGAGCTTTCAATTTTGACACTTAGGCAAATTTGAAGTTTTTCAAAGTGGGGCGCATTTGACCCATGGAACTTTTAGTTTGATTGCCTTAGAAACTTTTTATCATCCTCCCTCAAGCCAGGCGCATATGACCCCTTGAGCATCAATTTTAATGCCTTAGGCGAATTTTCAAGTCCTGAACTTCAAGGGCGCATTTGAGAGGGGTAACTTTGAGTTTGGAGGGGCGCAAATCACAGGTTGAGCTTCAAATTTCACCAACTCTAAGCTCAAGGGCGCAAAATCTACCCTGAGCTTCCAATTTTAACACTTAGTAAAATTTTCACCAATTTATTTTCTCAAGTCTGGGCGCATTTGCCATGGGGAGCATCAAATTTTCCAGACTTAGGAGCATTTTCATCTATCTTCAGCTTCTTATAGCAAGTTTTGGTGCCGGATTTGAAAAATTATCAAACTTGATGTATTTCGTGCCCTTTGCCAAATTTAGGGTGATTTTCCCCTGCTAACCCTAATTTGCCCTGACTTTCTATTTTTAGAAAGTTCCTTGAATTTCGTGCTTTGAATTGATTCCTGACTCTGAAAAGCCTGATTTTTGCTCTATATTGAACTTCGTGGTGTGATTAAGCTGCTGGTGTCAGGTGCCTGCCTGTACCTGCTATTTTTAGCAACCTGCTAAAAATAGTAACTACTCAGAATGTCTTCAAATCTCACGTGTTGAATGCCTGAAATGTGGTGGTCGTGGCTGGATGCTGCTTTTGCATGATTGTCTTGTCCTGCCCTTGAATTTAGGAAACCCTAATTCCTCTGTACCAACCTGCTAAAAATAGTAAGTGTCCGATTTTCCATCCTCTGCAACTCCGTTTGATCTGAAATTCACGCCATAGGGTCTTCATCACTTGCTTGACCTGTACCTACTGATGCCTTGCGCTGACCTGCTATTTATAGCATGTTTCTGGAGGTGGCTTACTATTTATAGTAACTACTTGTTTCTGAGACCTCCACAGCTCCAATTGACTTGAAATTCGAATGACGCGCTCCTCACCACGTGACTGCCTGTTGACACTAGCGCATGCAGCTGACTTTCTATTTTTAGCCTATTTCTGGAATGACTTACTATAAATAGTAAGTACTCCGTTTGCCTTCAAATTTTACCAGCAGACTCCTTGAAAGATGCTGATCGCGGTGGTTTACACCGGTTTTCAAAAATTCTTACATTTCACCCCTCTTTTTGGGTCCCGAAGCTGGAAACCCTAATTCATCTTGCATGCATATCAAACGATCTCCATTTGTTCTCATTTCAGTTGCATTGTGATCAGCTCGTGATTCTGAAGTGCTGGGAGGCGGCTGTCAGGATGCATCTGCTAAAAATAGCAAGTTCCTGAAGGAGTGATTATCCCACTTTGCATGTCACATCACTGCGAAGCTCTCAAAAAACCCACAAGGAATATGCAGACATGCAAAGAAAACACTGACATGCAAACCCTAAAAATAGCCCCGGAACACTGAATTCTGAAAGTCGTTATCTCGCTTTTCATGTCACACCATCACGAAGGTCTCAGAAAACCCAGAAGGAATCTCCAGACATGCGTTGAAAAACTCTGCATATAGGCCCTGAAATTGGCTCTGGAAGCTAAACTGCTAAAAATAGTAAGTCCTCTGTTTCAGCTCAAATTTTGCACGCGAGCAGCTTGGTGTGTTCTGAATGCAACATGACTGTCGGAATTTCAAAAATGTTGACGAAACACCTGTAATTGCACACTTACTAAAAATAGTAAGTACTCGGAATCTGACGAAATTTCAGTGAAAACCTGCTGGAAACACACTGACATCAATGTTAGTCTCAATTTTCAATTTATTCACCTTACTTGACCTCGGATTGGCTGAAAAGATGGAAACCCTAATTCCATAGACTTGGCCAAATTTCACGCTTGTTTCGTTGAACGGATGTGAAGAAGTGAAGCCAAATAAAGATTGTGAATGGGCAAAAATTAGGGTCCCATCTAGAGATAGGCGATGGTAAAAGGTCACAACAAATCCAAATGACCAAAACCAAATAAAATTCAGTGTCGAAGCTACAAGCAGAAATTCGCTTCAGCCATACACTTCAGCAACAGTACAAATTGACTATACATCAACAATCTGCCTGTAATGATTTGGAAATTAAGCTCTATCTGCACTCCTAAGTGAAGCATGGTCTTCAATAACCATCTAGGAAGCTATCGTTTCAAGCCCGAAGAATGGCAAAGTAAGGATGCTAGGAGGGATCTCCTTGAAGCAGCTCTGAATTCAATTCAGCAACATAACATTATCATAATTTCCAAAAGATGAGAATGAAGGAGCAAGGACTGAATAAATAGACTCTTGGCATTTGAAACACTTAGTAACCTCCAAGAAAGAATTTGAATCATTTCATCTTCCAAAGAAGCATGCCCAAACATCAAAATGCAATTATAATATTAAATTACCTTTTAGCACAACTCCCTAGGCATCCAAGATAAGAGGTAATTAATCTAACTTTTTAAAAATATTAAACTTCTCCACTTACGGCGTCCAGGACAAGTCCCCTCTTTTAAAACAACTTAAAGTCATTCGCCTAGGCATGGGGTCCAAAAAGCAACGCTGAGAAAATGACTAAGTTATTAAAACTTAGCTCCAAGAGGAAAGAAGCCAACACCCAACTAAGTTGCCTTATTGCCAAAATAGAATGATGGACTGGAAATGATTGTGTTGCTGCTAGGATGACACTGCCATAAATAGAACTTATCAAAAATAGCAAACTGCTATAAATAGTAAGTTTTTGTAAACTTCATTTGAGCATCAACTAAGCAATTATCATGGCTTACTAAAAATAGTAAGTGCCGGGAAAGGTTGTCAGATGCAGATGCATGTTACACCCCCCTAGAGATCTCTAAAAACCCAGAAAAACCCAGAAACCTTTCCTGCATGCAAGGTACCAGATAGAAATGCATGACATTTTCATGAAATGCACGTTACCACAACCTGAAGCTCTCCAAAAACCCAGAAAGCTCCAAAAAGTTCACTGCCAAACTCCTACATGCAAGCCATCAAAAGCTTATAGCTGAAACCTCCTATAAAATAGGAAACCCTAATTTCCATTTTTAATTAGCCTATAGGTTTCCGGAAATAGGCTAATTCCCATTGAAGAGTGTAGAGCTAAAATGGGGACATTATATCCATATTGATGGGCAATAGTGCAGGAGAGTTGCCCCAATTTATGGATCACTCAGCCAAAAGTGTGAGGCTGGAATCATCAAGTTTGGGCAGATTCCCACCCCAAAAAATGCATTTAAAAATGCACACAAATCTCAAAAAATAAAGAAACTTCCTTAAAATGCCACAAAGGCATTAAACCATCCTATGACTATTTGGAACTTTTTTTAATATGCCCATTGCATTCACTCTTTCTACTCTCACTCTACTTGGTTTTTCATTTTCTCTTCAAAGGAGCTGAACCTTCTTGTGGAAGAAGCTTATGTAGTTGATTACTGGATGTTTTGTGCAAAGAAGCTGATTAAGGAATTGGATTTGAGTTACACATTTTCAGCTTCCAACTTCAAGCATCAAGTTAAGGTAAATTGAAAATATCCATTCTTTCTCAAATGCTTTTTCACTTCTTTCTCTCGATCTTTTTCTCCTTCATTTTTCATGTTTTATATGTATATTTTAATTTGTATATTTTCTAAATTCAAAATTTTAAAAGGAAGAAAGATAAAAACTTCATCTTTCTTCTTCTTCTTTCTAAATTTTTGTATGTTTCTTAGATTCACTGCTTACATCTTCCTTGGAATTTTTTCTTAGCCTTAAGTTTTCACAATCTTGATTCTTAAATTAACCTGACAATTTTATCTCCACAATAGAGAGTTTACATTTTTAATATGTCAAAGCCACAAAGAAAAGACACTCACTAGAAGCAACCACACTAGGTACAAAGAAAGGGCAAATTTTTTGTTACTGTTGTGTATAGTTCCTAAGTGGCATTAATTGCCTCAAATCCCTCTTTGGCCACATACCATTGTGAAAAATCATTCAGCCAAAAGTTGTGAGGGAGGTGACAGCCCAATTGAAGATCTTTCAGGAAAATGAATAAAGGAAAAGGCAAAACCAATAGATAGATTAATTTTCCATCACTGCAATGCTTGGAATGAATTCTAGTAGCATATATCTTAAGTCCCATAATTCAGGGAATTTGTTTGTGCCATGCAGTGCTCTCAGTTTCTAACCATCATTGGAAAGCATGTGTTGGAACAAGGACAAACGAAAGGCAATGAAGTGTGTACTAGAAGTATTTTAACTATTTGATTTTTTATAGATCACTGAACCAATGGTTTCTTTACTCCATATGGTTGATGAATAAAATCCAGCAATGGGCTACATATATGAGGGCATGGACCATGCCTAGGAGCATATTAGATTTTTTATGGCAAGGTGGAGTACAAGTATTGGCCCATTTGGGAGATCATTGACCACCTCCATATAAACTAGCTTCATAGGCCACTTCATGCATGTGCATACCTCTTCAACCTAGCCTTCCAATTTCTTGAGAGATTCAAGGCTGATAAAGAGGTTATAGAAGGCCTCTACACAGCCATAGAGGCTATGATATAAAGTCCAAAGCTCAAGCAGAAGATCATACTAGGCAGGATTCAAGGGAAAATGGCACCTGATAGGCATGGGCAATCCCTGCCACTTACTAGTCTCAAGATGGCAGCCATTGTTGCAATTTTTTATGCCCTTTCTGGATGTATTAAGGATTCAAAGTCCGAACAAAAGGATAATTATGAAATATATTCAAAAACCCTAAACTGGAAAACCATTCTAAGCTCTTGTATTCAAACACTCAAATTTGAGGACGAAAACCTACAGATTTGCATTGGACTTTAATGGTGGCGGATACCAACGATATCAAGTTTGCACAACATCATAGTTTTTGTGGGTTCTAGTTGTTTGCCTACGGAATGGGATTCTAATTGACGTACTACTTGGCAAACTAATTATGTGCAGAACATGGGATCAAACAGTAAACTAAAAGATATCATAGTAAAATGCCAGACACTTTATTCATTCTCAGGAATATCATGTACAAGAGTGTATCACAATGCGTACAACATAACTCATTCAGAATCATCACATAATCAATAGCAGCATCATCCGACTATTCCCACCCGACTACATATAACGCTCGGCGGTGGTTAAACAACCAACCGACACGACGTTTCATAACATCATTACATTAGCACTAATCTGAACATGTTTTGCCGAGAGTACATGACATTACATGACATTATTATTCTTTACTAACTATTGTTTTATTTGACAATTGGCCGACTACGACCGAGGCCGACTACGGCCGACAACAAGGTAAAATATCCGACTAACATCATCCCCCCCAAAAAGGAAGTCGTCTTCCAGACGACATACATACAACAAGATAAGATTACTGAGAAGTAGGGGGAAGGGAGTGCGTCCCTGGATGCACAGATGACGTCGGAGTGGTGGAAGAATGCTCTGCTCTCAGACGCCTCAGCTCCTCCGTGCGTGTGCGAAGCTGCCGATCTGCCAGGATCTCCCTCTCCCTCGCCGCCTTCACCATCCGGGCTGCCTCCATCAGTTGGCTCTTTGCCTGCTCTGCTTCGGCCTTCTTGGCCGCCAATTCTACCTCTTTTGCAGCCAACTGGTCCTCCAATGCTCTCATTCTCTGCTGCCATTCTGCCTCTTTCTGTTGTGCCTCCTCCTCCAAGGCTGCCACCCGAGGCTCCAAGATGTCCAATCGGGCTCCCCTGTCACTGGCAAGCTGAGATTGTTCAGTCAAGTTATCCTGAATACTCTTGATGGTCGCAGCAGACTCATCCTTGACCCGCTGAAGAAGTCTATAGGCATCCACTCGGCGAGATACTGCTACCTCGGTGGAAAATCTTTGGCGCTTCATCAGAAGAAAAACATCTCGGAAGGCAAGCTCGATGTAGTATAAACTCTCAAGGACGCCTGCATCCCGCCCTACTAGCCTCGGTGGCCGACCCCGCCAGGCTCTCATCATAGCAGGAGTCTCTCCTGCTGGCCACCCCTCGCCAAATATCCGTGCAAACTCCGCCTCACACCCCATCTGCACAAATCCCCGAATGCGGTGAACCTCCTGGCCTACCAGAGGCGATCGGCCAATCCTCAGGTCCCTGGAAACCTGTCCCACGCGGATCATCAATCTGCCCATGTGCTCGAGCTCCTCCACATATCGCTGTACCGTGCCTACTGGGTCCGACGGGTCCGGCTGTGACATTTCCACGACAAAGCCCTCTGTGGAAGCACCCTCCTCGTTCTCCTCATCATCAGAAGGTATACAATGTTCTGTCTCCTCTTGGGGCGGTTCCCCGACTACCGGCTGAGGCTCCTGAATGGCTGTCTCTGGTGCCTCTGCTATGCTCGCCTCCGGGTGTGCAAGTGTGTCTTCGCCGATCCTGGCTGTCTCACTCTGCTGGGTGTGAATGATCGGCCCCTCCTCGTTCCCTTGTCCCTCCGAGGGACTCTTCTCCTGCTGGTCTGGCTGCTCGGCCACGTCCAAGGTGAGGCCCACCGATCCCAGCCAACTGTCGATTTGTGCTACCCCGGGTGCTCCTGAGGCTGGAATCGTCTCCTCGATGGCTTCCGGTCTGCAACTCGCTTCCGGTTTGCCATCATTCCTTTGGTCTTGGCGGTGGTGTGAAACCAACTTATTTAGCGATATCTCCGGCGATGGGAACTGCGTAATCACGATGAAAATTGCCCACAGCCGGTGGCCCCAGTGAATTTTACCTGAAGTCACTCACAGTATTAAGCGGCTTACATAACGCCGCGCCCGGCTCAAGCGGCGCGAGAATACGCGTGGCGGTGTACAGGCGTTTGTGATGCGGAAGAGTAAATCACCACGGCTTCTACCAACTTCGAACATATCCAATCTCACCTTTTGCCTCGATACCGGTAGCGCTGGAACACCTCGCCGGCGGTGGACTAGACTCCGTGTGAGGCATCAAAGTCAATAAACTCCTCTCTTTTATCCCAGATCGCCAAGCTCTCCTAAAGGCCTCCTCGATGTTTCCCTCTTCCGCAAGCGCCTCGCGGTTTCTCGCTTTTCCCCGAAGCTGTGCCCTCGCCTGCTTGCTTTACTTCCAGTTCCGACCAGTAGAATATGGTAGGCCATCCCGGGTCCAGGTGAGTGAGTGGCCGCAACCGACCCCAATTGCCCTCGGGCACCTGTGTGTGCACGACATCCAAAAAGAGAGCTATGGCGTGCTGAGTCATATAGAAGGCCTTATGCCTCTGTGCTAGAAAATCCCTCATCCGCTCTGTGAGTAGCCTCGCCCAGTTGTATACTCGGCCAACTCGAAGTCCGACCATGAAATCCACCTGCCATAAGGCAATGTCCGACGCTCGGCTAGCCCCTGTGAGTCGGCATTTCATTAGGTCAAGCAAACATTTCCATTCTGTCGTTGCTAGGTGGTTCTTCCGGAGGCCTCGATTGCCAGTATTCCATATGGTACGCTGTTCTTCGGCTGACAAGTCGCTTCGGCACACTTGCTTGACCAGCAGTTCTTTGTGTTCGTGCGTCATTTTCTTGGGTTTATTAACCCCTATTCCCGAAGCTGGGACGCCGAACACCCGCTCAAAGTCCTGAGGCCAGAATGAAACTGTCACTTGGCAACCTCTGTAATCAATGACGGACTTGTGCGTATGCCTGCAGTAGTTCTCCACCATCGCCTTCAGCCAAGGCTCGAACTCCCGAGAACTGAAAAAGGGCACGAGCACAGCCTTGTCCACCCGAGCGTGTCGAAGCGCAACCTTCAGAGAGTGGTCGTCGGGAGTGCTTCGCCACCATTGCTTGCACTCGTTGCCGGTCAGGTTCTCCCATGTCATCGTGTCATTATCGGCATCCATCTTTTTTCTCTTCGCAGCCGAGGCTACCTTTGGCTGGTACTGCATCGCCTTCTTGCCCTTGTCCATTTTTCTGTCAGTTCGGCGATTCCAGCCGACTTTATAACTCTTGAGACTGCCGAAACTATGAGAACTGCCGAACTGCCGGTGAGAACTGCCGAATTGCCAAAAACTGCCGAACTGCCAAATGATCTGCCAAGGCCGTACGGTTTGGATGAATGGTCGTACAGCTGTGGAACCCTGAGGCCGTACGGTTTGAAGATACTCTGAAATCCGTACAATCTGAAAAAACTGTGAATTCTTTTGATGCCGTACGGATTCTTCTGTAGTGCTGAGGCCGTACGGATTCTTCTGTAGTGCTGTGGCCGTACGGATTTTCCTGAGGCAACTGATGCCGTACGGATTTTCTTGTAGTGCTGAGGCCGTACAGATTTTCCTGAGGCAGCTGATGCCGTACGGATTTTCCTGAGGCAACTGATGCCGTACGGCTAGGACTTCACTGAGCTGCCATACGATTTGACCCCTGGCACCAATTTCAATCTGGAATAGCCGTACGGTTTGGGACTTCACCAAATTTTCCAGTTGCAAAGGCCGTACGGTTTTAACCTTGGCGAAATTCTCAACTTGCAAAGGCCGTACGATTTCTACTAGCAAATTCTCAACTTGCAGAGGCCGTACGATTTCTACTGGCAAATAAAATGAACATTGGGAAATGTGAAAATACCGTACGGTTTGGGAGTTCCTTGGATGCCGTACGATGTCAGGCTCTGAGTGTCGTACGGTTGATGAGTGTCGTACGTCCTCCACAGGCTTGAAGTTTTTTAGACGCCGTACGACTTCCTTCCCTGGCGAATCGTGCTGAGTGTAAAATCTCTGAGGCCGTACGATGTCCTTGTCTGGCGATTTGTACTGAGTGTAGAACCCCTAATGCCGTACTACGCCTTCCTTCTCTGTGCCCTGTGCGCCTCTGCAACTGATAAACTCGTGCAAGTTCGTCCTCCCTCCTCCTCTGTGTTCTTGTCTCCGACCTGTGGCTTCTTTAATTGGCCGTACGATATGAGGTTTTATATTTATTTTATTTTTTTCCTTACTCTCCTTCACCCTTGGCCGTACGCCTTGCTTCCTTTTCGTGTTTTGACATATTTTAATCTTCTTCCCTTTACTCTTGCGCCTTTTACTTTCCTCATTTAATTTCCCTTTTGGCCTTTTAATACTCCAGGCGTTTATTTTAATCTTCCGTACTTTTCTTAATTTAATATTTCTTCTGATGGCCGACTTTTTTAATTTATTATTTAATCTATTCTCCCTTCGTTTGCTTTCTTTTCTGACTTCCCCTTGGTTTCTTTTAATTTTCTCGTCTTTTTCTTTTTCTTCCCATACGCCTTGCTCTTCTTTACTTACTCCGTTATTTTCTTTTATTTTCATAGCTTCTTTTCTATTTATTTTTATTTTTTTCCACTTCCGTTCTTTTTCTCTCTTCTTTTCTTTTTAATTTTTTCCACTTCTGTTCACCTTCTCTCTCCTCCCTTCTCTCTTCTTTTCTCTTTATTCCTCTGACTTCACTGTGTGTCGGGACTTTTAATTCTGAAGTGTAATACCATTTACATGTGTGTGGTGGCCGTTTATAACATTCTTCCTCGCAACAGGTTCCTATATATTCTATATCAAACCATTTATCCAGTAAAGGGGCAGGACCAATACCTCGAAAACTTCCGTCAACGTACCTTCCGCCATACTGTTGATACCACATAACATCGTTGCCTTGTACTGTCGGCGGTCCCGCCAGGTTAGGCATTATTTTCCAAAGTCCATCTTGAGTTGCTATCTTCCTAACCCTTGGTATTTTTCTTCTTTCTCGATGCATTTGTTTCAAGAGATCGTCTGTATATCCATCCACCGTTGACACGAACATATCTTCTGTCTTCAACACCGTCTTTAAACAAGGGGCCTTCTTTTCGAAATAAGCATCCCATTGCTCATCAGTCCATTCCTCTTTGTCATCTTTTTGCAGTTCATCTTGTTCTTCTGCCTGGTTCTCCTTTTCCGCTTGGGCTTCAGCGTCCAAGTCCTTGGCTATATATCCCCGTCTTATTCCTTCATAAGGGGCTACATAGTGCCAATGTCCCCCCATTCGACGCCACAGTGCAGGGGTTCCGAATACTGCATTGGTCAAGTGCTTGTGTATTGGTGGCACTGCAATTCCTTCTACTCGCTTTTCTGCCAACCTCTCTTCATTTATTTGATCTCGCCCTGATTCTGCCCAGATATTGTCTGCTACATAACCAGGACCTCCTAGTCTCCAGTCTTGTTCTCTCGGACCTTCACTTTGTACAGGCCAATCTTCCTTTGTTGCATAGCCCAACATGTTTATGGCGATAGTATTCTTCTCTTTTCTCTCCTGGTATGGTTTTAGCTTCGATCCGTTGATTGCCTCCGGTATCAATGACCCATCGAGATTTTCCAATTTTATAGACCCATTGTCACCTACTTCCCGAACTCAGAACGGTCCCAACCAACGAACTTTAAACTTCCCTGGCTTGATCTCGTTACGGCCGTTATACTTCAGAACTAACTGTCCCGGTCGGAAATTCATCCGCTGGAGATGCTTATCGTGCCAATATTTCCGTCGCCGTTGCATGTTCTCCGTCGCCCATTGGGCCAGCACTCTTCGCTCGTCCAGCTTATTCAGTTGGTATAGTCTTTCTTTCAAGCTTTCGGTATCGCCCAATCGGTTCTCCACGGCTATCCTCAGACTTGGTACCATATATTCCATCGGCATCACCGCCTCCTGATCGTACATTAACTGGAAAGGCGTGTGGCCGTTGTTACCTTGTAGGTTGTATGATATGCCCATAGGACGGCTGGTAACCTTTCTTCCCAGTCAGCTTCTTCCACGCCGCATGATTTGTGAATTACTGACACGAGCACCTTATTTGTAGACTCCGCCTGGCCATTAGCTCGCGGGTAGTACGGACTGGACAAGTTGTGAAAGATTCGGAACTCTGTCGTCATCACCCTGATAACATGATTGACGAAGTGCCCTCCACGATCACTCATAATCCGAATGGGGATGCCGTACCGTGTAACTATCTGCTCATAGATGAATCTTGTCGTACTTTGTGCTGTGTTGTCTGGCAACGCTCGAGCTTCAGCCCACTTCGTCAGGTATTCTGTAGCGACCACAATGTATCGGCATCGATGCAAGTGACTCACCTTCAACGGTCCGATGAAGTCTAACCCCCATCGTTCGAACAACTCCTGAGGCTGTGAGGGATGCAGTGGCATGAAATCCCGCTTCAATGGTTTCCCGACCCTCTGGAAAGTGTCGCAGCCCACCACCCATTCTTTGGCATCAGTGTGCATCGTCGGCCACCATAGACCTGCCAAGAGAATTTTCCTTGCTGTAGCATCAGGTCCCATATGGCCACCAGCCAGTCCTTCATGTGCCTCTTTTAGTACGCCGGGTATTTCTTCCTCGACGACACATCTCCGGAGGATCTGGTCGGGTCCCATCTTGTAGAGTAGCCCATTGATCAATTGGAATGTCTTACTTTTCAGTACTATCTTCCTCCTTTCGGCTAGTGGCATATCACTTGGGAATGTGGATGTGGACAGATAGTCTCCAATCTTCTCGTACCATGACGGCAATATTGCAATTTGGAATAAATGTGCGTCCGAAAAGTCTTCGTTCACCCCACCCTCTGCAGGTTCACCCGACCGGATTCTAGATAATTGGTCGGCAATAACATGGCTTTTTCCTGGCCGTACGATGATGGTGAACGTAAATTCTTGCAACAGCAGTAACCATCTACTCACCCATCCTTGGATAATCGGTTTGTTTACCAGGTACATCAAAGCTTGGTGGTCAACGTAAAAGTGGTGGCGGGGTAATGCGAACCGTATAAGTACGCCATTTCCACAATTGCCTCAAACCGGTTAGGTACTTCCGCCAATTTCCTTTAAAGCGAAAATTTGGCCCGGGCGAAGAATCTTCCCGAGGTGGTCCAGCTATGCGGCTCCCACTTGTGCTAGGGTTGCTTTCCGTGCTTAAAGAATTAAATTGTCGCGATGGAATTCCTTGTCCAGTCGGGTGTTACATTAATATGGAATTGAGCTGATGATCGGCTCCGCTTTTTAGTTCGGAATGCGCCCTCACCGTTCTTCGACCCACACGAATGGTTGGCCTTTCCTCGTTAGTAGGTCGAGAGGGTACGATACTTGGGCAAAATTTTTAATAAACCTCCGGTAGTATCCCACATGGCCGAGGAAAGACTTTACTCCAGTGACATTCTCGGGAGCCTCCATCTGTACGATGACTCGCACCTTGTCAGGATCCGTTTTCAACCCAGCTTTGCACACAATGTGTCCGAGCAACTTCCCCTGCGGCACCATAAATCTGCATTTCTTTGGATTCAAGGCAAGGCGGGCTGCTCTACACCGTTCCATGCACTCGCCTAAAGCTTTCAAATGTTTTTCTTTGTCACTATAGATCGACCAATCATCCAAGAAGGCTTTGAAATTACCTACTGACATTTTATCAAAGATGTGGAGTATAATCCTCTGAAATGTAGCTGGTGCGTTGCATAATCCAAACGGCATGCGGTTGTATGCGTACACCCCATCCTCGACGACGAATGTAGTCTTTAATTTGTCCTCCTCGGCGATACTGATCTGATTGTAACCCGAGAAGCCATCTAGAAAGAATTACATTTCGTGCGGAAGCCTTCTTCAAAATCAAAGTCGATGAAGGGAATGGAAATGGATCGCGGTAGTCAACGTGCAGGCCACTGATCCACCTGAGATTCTAATTTACTCCTCTTTTTCTTTACTAATGATATGGCGTCAGCGATGCACCCTCAGCGGGCTTTACCTTGAAAATAATGCGGCCTCCGGCATCTTCTCAATCTCCTCCACATTACTTTAAGCGCAATTTTTATTGTTGTTCATTACGTAGATTGCTTTAGTGGGCTCGATAGAGGAATCCTGTGCACACATAATTCCGGTGGTATGCCTTTCAAATCCTTGTACGTCCAGGCGAAAGCGTCTTTGTATTCCATGAAGATTCTGAACGCTGCCGCTTTCAGGACAGGGTCCCAGTCATCACTGACTAAAATCTCCTTAGGTTTGGCTAATTCCCCGAGGTTTACTTTTTTCAACGTTGATTCCTCGTACTTCATGATTTTGTCCTGCTCGAACTTGTGGGCTGGGGTCACATCCAATTCGGCCGTACCTTCTTTATATTCTCCGTACTCAGGTGGAAATGTCTCACTGGTCGAGCCATTATCCTTTTCTACTTCCCCCTCCTTGATCTGTAGCATGTGGCAATCCGGGTGGAAGACTTCATAATCCTCCATCTGCCAGTGAAACAGTCCGCTCAATGAACTGGTCTCATCTTCCGAGCAACTGCCGATCTCCAATACCCCTTCTTCATCTGGTTCCATTGTCTTTCTCTCATCATCATCTGAGTCACCTCCGGATTCCGATGCCGAAGATGCCAGATCCTCACTGACGGCCTGATTCTTCAGATCAATGGTGTATTTCCTCCCCCGATTTTCTATTGAAAGCGTATTCCGCTTCCAGTTGTGAGTTGCCTTGGAAGCAATCAGCCATCCCCGTCCCAAGAGTGCATCGTACGCTTTTTTCTCCATTGGGATGACTACAAAATTCATCAGGAACAGTTGCGTGCCGATCGAGACCTTCTGCTCCATTAGTATACCCAACGGTCTGATGCCATGTTGATCTGCTCCCACGAGGTGGAATGTCGGGGGCCAAAGAGTCGGCTTACCCAGACACTTCCAAGTCTCTTCTGGCAGTACGTTTACTCCTGAACCACCATCAACGATAGTATTAGATAATCTCATGCCCAAGATTTCCATCTCGACGACGGCCGGTTTCCTCCCGATGCTTACTGCTAGGAGCATTGGATCCGAAGTCTCGGCTACCACTTCTGGCGTACGTTCTGGTGAACTCTTCGGAAGATTTTCTCCAATAGCATTGGTAAGTGCTACTTTGAGAGAAGGCATTGTTTGCAAAAGATCAATTACCTTAATGGGTACGGTTGTGTGAAGCACCTGCCGTACGATATTCTTCTCCGACTCCGACTGTAGCAACGTACTGGTAGCTTTATAGTTCTTGCCTTCATTCTCCATTGCCTCGGCCACTTTTGTCTTGGCTTCCCGAAATCTTTCTTTCTCCGTACGGGGATCTGGATAATTTGCTTGTTTTGACTGTGCTCTCGTAATCGCCAAGACCTCCTCGTCGGCTACCTCCAGCATATTGATACTTCATTTTTGCTTCGGACAATCGGTGTCTTCATGATCACCCGGTCCACACCACTTGCACAGTTTTCCCCCGTTGCCTTGGCCGCTCTGACAATCCCTCGCAAAGTGACCCCATTCATTACAGTTCCTGCACTGGATCATCGGTCGTCCTTTGCTGTCGTACTGAATTTTGCTTCTCGGCGTATTTCGCCGATTGTTGCGGTAGCCTCCAGGGGATGCATTGTTGTTCTGTGGCTTCGGTGGCGTGGTTGGAGGTGTTGACTGTTCACCTTGAGTGAAGAATACTTGCGAACTTTTAGTTTTTAAATTGTATGGGCACTCCTTGACGGAGTGTCCTATGACCTAGCAGATGTCACAGAATAACTTTTTTGGGCAATTTGCCTTTGTGTGACCTTCCGATTTACAGTCCGTACACCATAATTCATAGGCCTCTTTGGATCCTTCCCTGTCGGTCTTCAGTTCTTTCATTATCCGCATCATATCCCGCCGAAGGGCTTGTACGGTTGCCGATTCATCATCACTGTCCTCGGCACTCTCGTCGTCATCCCTCCTCTTCCCCTTCGAGGAGGTCCTATTTTCACTTTCAATATCCATCGCCCGATTGTAGGCTTCGGTGTACGAGGACGGTGGTACTACTTTCATTTTCCGCCGGAGTGAGGGAATCAGTCCTTCAATGAACCATCTTTTCTTTAACCCATCGGCCGGTTGTGCCTCCAGCTTCCCGATCAAGTCTTTCAACCTCCTGTTGTAGGTCCGTACGTTTTCATGCTTCCCTTGTTTGGTATGATAGATTTCTGTGACGATCTCACTATCGTCCCGCAGAAGTTTGAACTCCGCTTCAAAGTTTTGCTTCAGGACCCTCCATGTGGCTCTTTGCGCTTGATCCAGTTCCGAGTACCAGTCAATGGCACTGTCCCTGAGTGTTGCTGGAAATGCCTTTAGCCACTGGTCGGGGTCATCCTGCCCGCTGGCTATCCAGATAGTCTCGCATGTCTTACAATGCCGTACGGGATCCTCAGAGCCATTCCCCATGAATTTCAGCAACTTTTGCCGATCCGGTTGAGCCATCTTTACCGGTTGACCTCCTTGTTGACCTCCTTGTGTTTTGGACCCGATTAGACTGAGTAGTTCACCATTTCGTCCA
>VDFB02020737.1:0-13681 GCA_007258455.2 Sequoia sempervirens
TCCATCTGCCTCATCTCGCTTACACTCGCAATAATCAATCATCCATAATAAATCGCCATCACCCTCAACCTTTGGTAAAACAGTCGGAAAACAAGTCTAGCAGTCAAAGGTGAAAACCTAAACTGTCAAAATCTCAAGTATAGGTCAGTTGGCAAGCAAGTTGGTCAACTCTTTTCTTATCAATGGCATATAAATCATAAATCAATTTCATCATTGTTTGATAAAAGCTTGTCCTAGGATCCGTTCTGACAAGGGGCACTTTTATCAAACCAACCACTTTGGGTAAACAAAACGATGTGTCATTAACATGTCCTAGGATCCGTTCCGACAATGGACATATCTTTTGGCAATAAGTTTTGGCTCCCATCTTTCGAAACATCGTTTCTCTTGGCTAACGGTATGAAGAACATTAGTTTGTTTGCTCACTTACTTTATCTTGTTTGATTTATCTCATTGTGCTCATTCCAAGGACCTCTCGATGATGTCTGAACAGAGGATTTAGAGAAATAGGAATGGGGCAACGATCATTATTCTTTTGTCTGCTGTGCTTGTTGGATGTTCTTGTAAAATAACTTGGTGAATACTTGCTTTGGTAGGTACGTCCTATTAAGGTTTCCGTATGTCAAGTGTGAACAAGAATACTCCTATCTACTTGTCGAGTCAAAGTCCATCGCACTAGGTACAACGCCATCTTGGTTCTTTATACCCTGATGCATCATGCCTACGTGTATTATCAAACATAAGGAAATTCACCCTTTGAAAATCCCAACTCCTTGGCAAGTAATCATCATCATCATCATCATCATCTCATGTCTTGTTGGAATCTCTTGTTTTCTTCTATCTCTTGTTTTTCACGCTAACATGGTACCATGACAGTTAATCATAAATCATCACCATTGCATCCATCTTGCATCCACAAACCATCAACATACTGTATAATGCATATAATACCATATCAAAAACATTAATCATACCACATGCATTCATCCCTATCATTGCATAATATAGATTGGTTATTCTAGCCATCTCATAAACCATACATCTATCACCCATATGCATAATCATAAAAGCATCATCATATCAAATCATGTGCATCCATCATATCATCCATGCATCATCATATCATCCATTACATATAAACATCATAATCATATCATCATCAATAATGTCAATGTCATGGTACGAATCAGGATCAAGTGTGTGTAATATATCAAAATAGGCATGAGACTACCCATGGTTGATGACTGTCTACATCATCAAATCTGTCTACATCAAATATTCGAGTTGAATTGATCTTGAACCTCTTTTTCGAGAGATCGACCCTCAAATCAAACCTCTTCGCCCGATCTCTCGAGGGGGCAGTATACCGGCGTAATTCTTCATTCGCTGGGGCAATAGTGGGGCATTGAAAAAATCAGAGAAATTTTTGACTTTTGATCATGGCAAGATTATTCTTTGAACCAACGCAACAAGTGCATGCTTCAAAGAGGGGCAAAATGTAGACATCAAAATATATGATTGATATTACACTCGATCTACTAACATCGCTTCTTCCAAATCATCCTCGCCTAACTGCTTAATAAAATTCTCTTATCGATTAAATTCATCAATATTTGTCTCTAATTAAATAAATTATTTTTCTAATTAAGTCACTTCCCTTGTTAATTAAATCAATCTATCCGGGATCTAATTATCCCTATTTAATTAAATAATCAATTTATTTGATTAAATCTCTAAAGTCTATCTATTAAATTAAATAAATTAAAACCTTATTTGATTTAATCTAGCACCATCCCTTTTAATTAAATAAATCAAAACTTTATTTAATTAGCCTCTTATCATATTCCTCTCTTTTTTATTTAAATTAATCCAAAAATCTAAATCAAATTGTCAAATTAGCTAAATATCCCCTTAAATTAATCAAATCCTGATTAATTTAATCCTAATCACTCAAATCCTCTAGATTTTGCAACTTGCACAATTAAATCATTTATTTGATTTAATAATTCCCTATTTTCATTCAAAAAAGGCATCTAAGTGGGAATATTCCTCAAATTTGAAATCTCCCCCCAAAAGGACTTTTCCATCCAACAAAGCATTTAAAGCTCTTACATTGTCTCTTACATGTCTCCCACTTGGCATTTAACTCATTTTTCATCCCCCCTAAACATGTCATCTCATCAAATTCAAATTTCAAACTTGCACATGGATCAAAACTTGCTCAACCTTCATCCTCTCACATGTTGACAAGTGGCATCATATCATTGGTTGAATCTTTGTCCCACATTGATCAAATTTGGACATCTCTTCAACTTATCAATCTATAAATAAAGAGCTTATATCCTTATTTCATCATCCACAATTATGCAAAGTTATTATGCACAAATATCTCTCAAATTCCATCCATCTTCTTAACTAGTTTATTGCAGATTTTGGAGCTCATTGAGGGACTTATCAAGTGGATCAATCATCTTCAATCAACATTTGCATTCAAGGAGTTGGGAAAGGGAAAATCTCCACACACCTATTTGCACCAACTCCCTCAAGAGATCAAGAGTTTGCTTGCATTAGATATGATTTAATTGTTTCATTTGTGTTCTTCATTTTCATTTCTTATCTTTTGCAAATTTCAAATGGATTTCTTGAGGAATCATTTGTTTCTAACCTTGTGTTTGATCTAATTGTTTGCATGTTTATTGTGTTTGTGCAAGGTCTAGATTCAAATGGTTCACAGTTTTAACACTAACCAACCCAAGAATTGTAATGTCTAAATTTTCTTCTTGAAAGGCCTTGTTCAACTTATTTAGTTTACTTGTACCTCTTTTGAATGTTTCATGGTGGAAAAATATGTTAAAATATATAACATGTGGGGGTTTTTTACAAGTTAATAACCAATCTTTATCTTATTTGGTCAATTGCAAGGGCACCCCCTTTGATTTACATGTTGCTTCACTAATAGGAACTTGTGTTTGGATTGTCTTCATATTATCCACAAGAAATGCTCCTCAACTAGGTGGAAATTTTTTGTTCTCAATCATCTTATGTTGTTTCCGAAAGATTCAATAGTTGATTTAGGGGAATCAGAGCCACTATCCTCTATTATAACAACTTTACCCTCTAGGTCTTATGAGGTTCCTTCAGATATTTTGGCTAGTGTTCTTAATACTCAACAACTTATTTCTACTATTCTTATTTTTCCTTTAGCTTCAAACTACTAGTTTATTGTTCTTGGTATGGTAGTTTTTTGATCAAAAACTCCATTTTATCCCTTAGTATTTCCCTTAGATGAGCCCTTGGGGGGGATCCCCTCCCTCTTTCTCCTATGTCTACAAATTTGGAAGTTCACACTTCATGGAAAATTATTCAAACCTGAAAGAATGATATCTCCTAATTGGTCTCTCAACCGTGCACAAAAAGTCTAAGGGTGTGTGGGTTTATACTTGTGGATGAAGAATTATTTGGGCTTGATCTCTTTCATCACATTTTATTTTGGGAAACTAGGTTGCTATGGTTTTGTGTGATTGTTGTTTTGTTGTTCTTTTCTAACAAGGTTTGGAATTTTTCAAAAACTTAAATTACCTCAATTATAATCAAACCCAAAATTAATGATTAATAACATATATTATAAATTTTTGATAAGTATCCAAGTCCAAAATAATTAAAATAACTTACAGTTGAATAAGGAAGAAGTAGGAAAAAATTAAAATCAAGTATCATAGAACAATATACAAAAAGAACAAGTGCAAGCATCGACAACCATTACAAAAATTACATGTATGATTTCATTTTAGAAGGAATTTTGAAAATTCTCAAAATATTGTTCATAGTACCTAAATTTTTTGAATTTTTTTAACATGTCTTATAAATTATTTTTCATGTTATCTTGACTTTATAAAATGTTAAAAACTTATCTTGCAATCTAAATTTTATAAATTTTTATATGAAAGAAAATTTCAAACATGTATAAAGGATTCATAATCACCTTTGCCCCTAAAATACTATGAGATTGCTCATTTTCCAATAGATTAGTAAGAGAAATCGAAAGATTAAAACATAAATTGTTTGTTAATTTGGCTAATAATAAAGGATTTTTGTGAAATCTAATTTCTTTATGGAGCAACAACATGTGTTACATCTTTCTCTCTCTAACTAGTATATGGGTAGATATCTGGGGTATAGTTGCCTCCAAAGTTATCCAATAAATAAGAATGGGGAACAACATTCCTTTTAAGAATAATTATTAGTTGTTAATCAATCTTTATTTGATTTTTCATATGCATATTATGAAGTGGATGAGAGTGTTTTCATGATGGAAAGAGGTGAAAAGTACAAATAAAATAGTTAAGGTTTAGCTCACTAGTCATATAGTGGTTAAATTACATAGTAAAAAATAAAACAAAAAATACTTAGCAAGTTCTTTTATATAACTAAAATATATAATTTTATTATTATGTATAGTTTTTTATATCTATTATTATTGAATAAGAGATCTCATATATAATTTTCCAATAATTTAATTAAAAAATCATTTACATCATTACACAATATAAAATATGAGTGTAATTAAATATTAAATAATGATCAACCTTCAAAATCAAACTTACATTTATAAGTGAACTTATCTATACCTAATCTTTTAATGCAATTATATATATAATGTGGAAAAATGTTAGATTTGTTCTCACACATATAATGTAGTCATTATAATTCCAATAATTTAATTAAAAAATCATTTACATCATTACACAATATAAAATATGAGTGTAATTAAATATTAAATAATGATCAACCTTCAAAATCAAACTTACATTTATAAGTGAACTTATCTATACCTAAACTTCTAATGCAATTATATATATAATGTGAAAAAATGTTAGATTTGTTCTCACACATATAATATAGTCATTATAAAATATTAAATGTATTATATGATCCTTATAAAATGTTAGATTTATTTACACAAATATAATATGACCATTATAAACAACCTTAATTTATTTTATGACATATGAATGATGAAGTATTTTCATGCAAATAAATACTTAATAAATATTGATATTATAATTTTTATAAACCTTGCCCATACTGCGTAGTAAATTTGACAATGAGTTTGAGGTTTGAAATTGCGTGTGAAAAAATTGAAGGTTAATGGAGAACGGAAAGTGAACGGAAGAGGGATGAATTTAAATGGGCCCACATAGGCCTGGAATTTGAGAGTCACCCCTATCTGTCATATGAAAATTTTATGACGGTTTGGTCATTTAAATGCCTGTGAAAAAAATCAAAAAAATTGTTTAATTTATGAATTTTTATATAAAATCTTTTATATTTATGCAATATCTTGAAAAATCATAAAACAATGATAATTATTAGTAATAAATATAAAAATCTACTCTTATAATTAACAATTAACAAAAGTTTCTAAATTCATATTAAAAACAAATCTTGTTAATTATATTCTAAAAGTTAAAAATAATTATATTCTATTTTGAAAAGATTCTAAATCAATATATTTTATTATAATATTATAAATCACATATATTAATATAAAAAAATGATAACTATTGTAAAAATGTCAAAGTTTTTAAATTCACGTTAGAAAATATTCATAAAAGTTATATTCTATTCTAAAGTAATTTATCTTTTTATAATAAAAATTATAAAATGATATATATTATAAATTAAAATACTATATTATATTTTGCTTATAATAATTTTTTACGGTTTAATAAAAATATAGCAAGTCAAACTATACGGTCTAAAATTGAAAAAATGTCAAATAGACCATCAAATTCCAGGCCTGGGCTCACACCAGCCACCTAAGCGGTCAACGCTTAGAGTGTGCTGGTTAAGCCCAGCCAGATTTAAGACATCTGTACAAGGCTGACCACATTTTTTTAATATTGAACGTTGACTGAAGCCATGCCGCTTTTTTCTCGTAGTCTAAATCCTCCACATTACGAAACTTGTAGATTATCAATTGCAAAACTCACCTGATATTCCACGCATTATCTGAAAACAATTGAATGCAGTCAGCTAAGACGGGCGCCATGATATTAGACTGATAAAAATATCTACTTGGTGTCCAATGATTACCACGCCTGTGTCAATATCACTTACTAACTACTTGGCGTTCAACGTCTGCTATGATTAGGGCAGTTTTACGTAAACATCAATACAACTGGCTGTTACGCGTGTGGATTCATTCCATTAAAAAACAATGCATTTACAAATTGTATTGTTCGCTTTGTTTTAGTGGAAACGTGCAGCCATGGACTCCCCTCGTTCAAAATCAGTGATAGAAGTCACAGCCAAAAGCGTCTTTTCAGTCTCCCGTAGTAGTTCTCTGATCTCTCCAATTATTTGTCATAGTGTGTTCAACATAGTTTGATGGATTAAAGAGTCTTCAAGAATTATTTTATGATAAGTATATTTGTAAAATTAATATTTTTTTTATATTACATTTAAAAAGGATAGGTTGAATATAATTATATTCAAAAGTTTAGATAAGGTTAAAGTCTTTTTTTTTTAAGTTTTAAAATAAGAGTCAACAATTTTTTATAAATATATGGATTTTAGTAAGTACACGGAATGTATTAAAATATAAATTTATGTTATATTATTATTGTAAATATGACTCAAAAATATATAGATATTTTATATATGAAAAGTAAATTATTTATAAAGACTCTAATTGCATGTCATTTTCTTCACATGAGATGATGTACATGCATTCTAAGCTTCTTGAAATGAATCTGCACCTTACAAAAAACATTAAGAATATTTAAATAAAAAATAGTAACTTAATTATAAATATTAAAAAAATTATAACTTTGTAATAACAAAATAACTTATCTATTAAGCTATTATTTGCTACTTAAACACAAAATATTTATTTTTAATAATACAATGATAAAAATATCATAGATCAAAAAATTCTTTTTGGATTTTCCTCTCTCCATATGTTAATGATTATATTCTAAACTCCAATACTTGTATTGAGATCATTGAGAGATAATCTCATTAGTACATCCAATGTATTCAACTCTAGCTTTATTTTTTGATGGTCATAATAATGATTTACCTATAAAATCACCTTTCACAATCCACTATATTTATAGGGATATGGTAAGAACAACTTGCCTCAAATTCATTATTTAAGGATAAATATTATTTTATGTTGATGTTTTGTTTTACGAAAGACCCTTCATGTGTCTTTCACTCTAAAACCTCCACAAGCCAAATGCAACGAATCAACAAAAAAATATAGCTCCTTTTTACAACCATAAACATTGAATAAAAGTATAAAGTCGCCTTCATCTAAAATAATATGTTATAATTGTAGAAAAATATTTTCAAGCAATTTTATGAAAGATTATCTCAATTTTGACAATTTGATGGATAATAAGAAGGCCTAGAAAAATTGGTACATTAAAATCATAAGATCTCAAAACATTTCATTCAAATAATATATGAAAAACTAAATCTTTTCTAAGCTATTGACAAATATCTTATGTGCCTTCAACATCAAGTTGCACATGCTTTACTTCATTGCATTGCTATAACCAAATTCATCATCTAGAATAGGTATATAGTGTAAATCATGTTTATTTATATGGCCGTGCATTACTAGTCTTTAATTTCAATATCCACATTAAGAGTACACCCAAATTTTAAAAGATATCTTGTGCCTTCAATAAATATTTTTCATTAAAAACACATATATAAATTGTTTATAAATTTAGCACTAAGCAACCCAAGAATTTTAATGTCTATTTTCTTTTTGAAAGTCCTTGTTCAACTTATTGAGTTCACTTAAGATGTCGACAAGTATATGCAAATAATATTGAGTACAACACAATATTTCCATATCATACCATAATGAGAATTGATGATATGTTTCCATAGAATTAAGATAGATGACATAAGATTTACAAGCATTGCAATAAATTCACCTTTGGATAATCATCTAACAATGTAGATTTGTTAAACATCCAAAAAATCATTTGCATTATTTTAAGTAATAATTAAGTTTATTGTTCCTTTTTGACAAGTTTTGGGCTCATGAATGGGTATGTTATTCTCTTGAACCATTGCTAGATGTATGGGGATATGTGATGAATGGATATGAACCATATAATGCCTATATTTTTCGTAAGCTACATTAATCAATGGTTGTCACTAGGATTAGTAGATTAAATCACCCAATTATGTCTATAAATAAAAAGTAGTGAGTAGTTGTCAAGCATCATATTGGAAGTTGCATTCTTATTGCAAGATCTTTCTAGGTGTTGGTGATCTAAATTATATTTACACTAACTCTATAGTGTAGAATCAATTTCTAAGATTAGGGGATGTCAAGATAGGAAAAAAGAGTTGGAAATCATGATCAAGCAAGGGATAGTGTAAGACCAAAACTTAATGTAGGGAAACCCTTCTCCACTTTAGGATATGCTAGGTTTATGAGGGTAATTCCTAGGGTTCTTGCAATAAAATAAACATATTTTTCTTTAAAAATAAATAGGTTTTGTCACAATAGTGTGTCTCACTTATGGGACATCTTGATTTTTATCACAATTCACATATTTTTAAAGAAAATTAGTGATTTAAGCCTTGAGGGGTTCCATATAAAAAAATTTAATCGAAGAGAGTTATATCAAACCCACTTAGATTAAAATTCCTTGGAGAAAACCCCTCTAATTTTAAATCAAACCCTTGATGGAGTCTCCTCTACATCTTTCAAAATGCTGACAAAAAACCACATTTGTTGAACACCTTCTGGGGGATCAAATGAAGTTATTTAGAAATTCCATTTTGTAAGTATGTTGACCTTAAATTATAAGATTTCCAAAATGTATAATTTTAAAAATATTTAATTTTATTATTGTATTTTATTTTTATTTTTTGTGAGCACACATTTTTCATTGAACATCAAGGTCTTTTTTTCACACATGTGAAAATAAATAAATAAATAAAGACTATATATGTGTGTGTGTGTGTGTGTGTGTGTGTGTGTGTGTATTTGTGTGTGTGTGTGTGTGTGTATATATATATATGAAAAAATATATGCACACTAGATATTGGTGTTACAAATCCATGTTTAAGAATTTATAGTTTAATGTTTTTTTTGTAAAAAAGTTATGTGATTCTGGAAAAATATCACTTTTTAAAAATGTTGTTAACTATAAAAATAAGTAATTAAATATCATATTTTATTTTATTTTAAAAATACATTTGCAATCTATATAGAAACTATAAAAAAATCACTAGTTCACATCATCTTCAAATTCTTAAAGGTTTAATTTATATGGATGATATAAAGTGAAAATATAATTAAAAATGTTGATTTCAATGTGCTCTTTGGCCAAAAAATAGGACACACTTATCTAGCCCATTCTTTGGTGCCATAACATTATTTTCTCTATGGCTAACTTGCTCTCAGAAGAAAGGGACCACTTAGTTACCTATAAATCACAACCATCAAAAGTAGATAGAACACTCCTCTTTATTATTGGTTTTAATAGAAAAGGTGTAGATTTTGTAGATCTCATCATTAGAAGAATAAAATAATTATTACATTGAATATTAGATACATCCAATTGAAATAAAGTACCCCCATGAACACCCTTAGCTTGCACCATCTTACACCCTCCACCAAAGAAAATGAAAAAATACAATTAAGAATTATATTGCAATATAAACATAGAAATTATATTATGTTTGGATATTCAATATGATTATATTATTCAATAATTTGAAAGATGTTCGTGCAATTTTAAGTATTATAAGTTCCACTATTTCAATATGAATTAATTATTAACTACTATTTTTTCTATATCAAATTAACACTAATAGTAACATTATTGAGTAACTTCAAAGCCTCCTCCTTCTGTGAGGACAAATAATATTGCTACAATGGATGTTGTTCCTCTTATGGATTATGCTATACTATCTCTGGACAAGGCTGCTCCTAATGCTATGTGTGCTACCTCCTCTGAGGCCCATGCTGCCCCCTTTTTGGAAAAAGTTGTAACTTCTAATTCTACTATTGTGGGATTGGCTTTGGATGGTTCATCTAAAGTATCTATTGCTCCTCTTGTCATTTATTTCGAAGGGGAGTCTCTCCCTTCTGATCAAAATTTTTCAATTTCAGTTTCAAATTCTTCTTGGACAAATGTGCATAGTAAAAAGAAACATATTTCTAAGAAGGTCGCAATTTCATTTAATATGCCCTCAAAGGTTTTATTGTTGGATTCTAGCTTTGTTTCTTGAACAAGTTATCTTTGGTTGTTTTTTCTACTCCATCTTTTGTTGGTAGGTCCTTTCTCGCTACTAGTTTTTTAATTGAGGTTCTTGTCATGCCGTTTCTGACTGGTTAGTTGTGTTCAACCAATCTATTTTGTTGAGTTGTTTTGATTTTTTTTTCACTTTGTATGGGATTAGGGCCCTTCCCTACTTATCTAATCAAAAACATTATTAAGTAACAATAAATTAACACTTTAGATCAGAAAGATAATTTTAGGACAATGGAATACAACATTTTTCTCAACAATCATTTGAAGGGTTTTCACTCTGGCTCTAGTAATGACAAGAATTGACTTCATGATCATGCTAAGGAAAATAGTCAAATCAAGGATTTCAAATCTACTTGTAAAAGAGGGGATGAACACTACCCTCAAGATGATGGGTCTCAAAGAGAAAACAACCTTCAATTACCTCAAAGATCAAAGTTTAGGTGATGAGATTGAGAATGAAGAATATTTGTGTAATTTAACTAAATAAATGCTAAACTACTGATAACAAGAAGAAAAATATTATTTAATTACAAGGACAAATGAAAAAATAAAATCTCCAATATACAAAAACAAAAGTGCATAAATCACAATTTTTTCCCTCAAGAGGATTAACCCTCGATCACGGATGACATGTCATGGGGACGTTTGCGCCCCACACTATCATCTCTGATGAAACATAAGGTAAGAGCCAAAAATTTGAGAAGTCCAACTTGTCAAACCTATACATTTGCACACAAATAGGATGAGAAAAATGTTGGGGGCTATCTTGGGGCTCACATTAGTTAAACCCCCATTTTGGTGTTTCTACCACCATGGGTAACCAGAAAGGATCAATATCGATAAATGCATAAATTAAAAGACATGTGATAGAAACAAACCCTACAAAGGAGGATAACCCATATCACGAATGTAAAAGACATGTGATAGAAACAAATCCCATAAGGAGGAGAACCCCTATCACGAGTATAATAGACAAGATTAAATAGATGAGATAATATAAAAAGGGAGCATTACCAATAGCCTATGACTCCTCTCTTTTATTGATAGACATGATGTCTAGTAGCATGCAAGAGAAGCCTTGACTATTTCTTGAGACAAAATTTTAGCAGAGCTTCACCGTGAGAGTGATAAAGCAAGAGGAGAGCAAGAGAGAGTGTATAGAATGAGATAGAATGAGAATGAGAGTGAAAAATGAGGTTTTGAGAGGTTGCGCGGGTAGGAGGAGCTGCTACTCATGCTTCCTTTCCTTTATGATGTGTGTCATAGGCAAGGGACACAAAATATTCATCTTTCAATATTAGGAAGTTCACAGATGCTAGTGCATCATGGGGACATTCATGCATCATGAAAGTGTCCTACTCAAAAAATTGCACAAGTTAGACATTCAGACTGCTAGCGTTTCATCATTGTTGCCTATGAAGTTAGAATCATGGAATCCTAACTTATAGGTTTTTTGTCATAAATGCAATAAGCCTAAATATGTAAGTGTGAAATTTCCACAAGGTGCAATTTTATGACACTACATTTTCTCCCCACTTTAGTGAGCTAATTTTTGAGAAAAATAAGCTACACTAAAGTGGCTAAGAAGACATGAATACTAATTTTGAATTCTTACATTTTTTGTGAAAAAGGATATTGTAGAGGTTGTAGAGGTTGAGTAGGTGAATACTAATGATGCTTCCAATGTTTGAGATCGATGAGGAACTAAAATTCCTAATATGAAGTTTAGTTCTACAAAAATTGAAATTGGGTTAGTTTCAAAATAAGAAGAAACTACTATGGTGAGAAGAATGTTTAAGAATTTTGGATGAATTATGGAAAAATTGATGAAGGAATTAGGTGTAGTGTGGGAAAAGTATCCCTTTTTTCTTAATTTAAAATATTAATATTAAAATGAGCTTATTTGTACTGTAATTTAATGTTGTAATATGTTTTTACATATTCATGTAAGTTTAAGTCTTATTTATTAAATTGGACTTAATTGTACCTTATTTTAGTGTTGTAAGGTGTACTACACACTTTCACACTTATCTAAACTGTATTAATTAATTTGTTAAGGGTTAATTGTATGTTATTTGCTAAGACCAAATCAATCCTAATTAATTACCAATTTATAGAGAAGAGGAAAACTTGACATTCATTAATTCCATGACATAATCACCATCCTTGAAGAGATGTTATTGTCCTAGGTAGAGTGACCTAGGTTTATTAAAAATATAGGAGTGAATGGGTCCTCATAGCCTAAGGGCTTAATTTAAACCATGATTTTGGCGTGTTTTAATGATTTCATATGTATGTATTCCTCATTGTGATATTTGAATTTTAAGGAATAAATCTTAACATGTATAAATAAGGAGGTCATTTTGAGTATGTTTCACCTAGAAATTTCAAACAAGCTAAGGATAATCAAAGCGGTATTTTCAAGAGAATCTTCAAAGGAATTCAAAGGACTTCATTATTTGGATATTATTGGAAGCAATAAAGATTCTATTATCATTTCAAAGTCTTCTTGCATCATGCATGTTGTTTTAGCTAATATGTTGATGTAGAGTTCATGATCATTTCAAGCATTCAAAGACATCATTTCAAATCAAGTTTCAAGATCAAGATTCACATCCATTGAGGCCACTTCATGCTAGTTGCAGATTTCCATTCTAAGGTTTAATCAAGAGTTTGGTGAGTGGTGACATTGCATTGTTCATTCATCATTTCCTTCATGTTATTTGATTTCATTTCAAAGTTTAAATACTCAAACGGGGTTTGACCAAGGAAAACCCCCCATTATCAATAACAAAATTTTTCTCCTCTTGTGTTGTATTTGTAGGTTTTAGGTGGACGATCCTTTGAAGAGAAAAATTGAAGAAAGTTGCAAAGTTGTCAAAGTTGTAAGAAAAGTTTTCATCTCGTGCAAAATCTTTTACATGATTTATTTCTAGTTCTTTGATTGTGAAACTTGAGAATTTGGGAGTGTAGACATAGGAGAAAAGAACCCAGAAAGCATTTTTACAGAGCCCTAGCCAAGACCCATTCGCCATAGGGTGAATGAGTTTTTAGTGAGCTTAAAAAGGGAACTTTTGGTGACTAGTACATAACATTTTCCCTTTCTTAGATCTTCTTTTTAATTGTAGATTCCAGTAGTTTTGAGTATAGTCTTTCATTTGCACTTTGTAGCTTGCATTTTGGAGTTTATTTGATAGTTTTAATCTTTCTCCCCAAAGTGTTGTTTAATAGGAACCCCCATCTTTGCATAAAAGGGAAATTTGTAGATTCACACCTTGATTTGACTCACCTTTTGGTTGATAATGACTTCATTGTTTAGATCTCATTCCCTTGAATGCAATTAGAGAAATAGGTCCCTCATCCCCATTGTTCATCAATCTACTTTG